>QOVE01005500.1:0-12553 GCA_003521275.1 Tricholoma sp. MG99 | reverse complement strand
CCTGGTGGCTCAGAATTGGCCATGGCCACTACGAAAATGCGAGCTCCGAACGTGTGTCACACGTGATTCAAATTTATATTTTCGGACTGAGACAGTGTGACCAATGCATCCTTCTCAATCCACCATGCCCAAACGAAGCAGAGATGATATCGATATCGATCCCTTTTGAATCGATCTCTCTAGATAAAAGATTGATTGATGGGCTTCAGCAACTTGACTGCGACGAACTTGCTGCGGTATTGGCCCATGTTGCTAATGTAGCCAATATCTCTACTGCTGCGTTCAAAAAGACCAGAATTGAGCTCCCCTCTTTCTCTGTCGCCAAATGGTCCGATTTTGCCAAACAATTTGGTCTGCCGCAGAATGTTTCGAACCTCAAACTCGAACCTTTCACGACCCCTAGATATCGCCTCCCACCGTCATTGCATGAGGCCATGTTCCAAAATGCTTGGCATTGGCAGGACGTCTATCGCGAAAAGGTTGATTACACAAGGGAGGAGGCAAGAGTTAGACTTTTAGATGCGGTATGTTAATTGAATAGCGGCTAAGTACATCCATTTTCTTTCACGGTGAATGATGCAGTACATTGTTCCCATCGTGGCATTATTTCAAGGTCGAATCATCGACAAGCCGGAGCAGTCAATGACTGAAACTCAATACTCAACTGGAGGCGAGGTTGAGCATGAGGTCAGCACCTTGTTTAATGTTTGCGAGTTCTGAAACGGATATTTTGGTAGATCTTCATGGTAGGCGACGCCCTCTTCTTTGTCATCGATCTCAAGAATGTAAATGCATTGGCCCAAATGTTCCTCGAACTCCTATGTGTGTTTACCTATTATATGTGTATATTCGGTATTACGTGGACCGTCAGCCGCCGCTGAAATGAACAAGTCAACCAATTTTAAGGGATTGCGCAATTATGGCCTTTTGACTGACCTCATCCAGTTTAAATTCTACTCATATGATCCCACCACCAACCAATTCTGCTTTGACGAGACGATAGTCATCAACAACAAAAGGACAGATGCGTTCTCCGACATGATGGATGGTCCGTATTTCTCCCCACGGCCGTTGTTCAGAGTTGACTTTCTCCCTCAGTTTCCAATAAAATCTTCGGTGTTGTTCTGTCGGCATATAGAGAGAGTTTGCGCGCAAATATAACAATGAGTCAAGACAGGGCAAAACACAACAAAGTTGGTCTGTCTGCAATGTATCGAGTACGAACTTACTGAGGCTGAGTCCATATTGGTGGGTGGAAGAACACAGGCGGCCGTAAATCGATCGACCAGTGGGAATCTGCGCTTGCGTTAGCCAAGGAATGTTGCGCCAAGTTCAACGAGCCACCTGCTAGTTTTCTCGGCATCGAACAGAAGGCCAACGAAGCTTTGAGTTTGTTAACCAAAAGGTAAGCAGCCGCTCCAGCCATATTGTGAATGGGAAATGCTCACCACACTATACTTTGACAGTGTTCGTTCCATTCCTCGTGCATCTACCTTTACAGGAGGAGACGACGACCCCTCAACACCCGCTGAGCCCAGGGCATTGGCTGCTCGTGTTGCCAAAGGGACGCATGAGCGTTACTTGTCCAAGCTTAAGTAGTAACTACATGTGTGAGAGGCATATTGTAATTTTTTTTAGTCCACACAATCATTATTGTTGGCTTGCTCTATGTGGTGATTGGACTATGTAATTCTTTTTTAAATTTGGTGGTATAAAGATGATTGTGAACCCTATCTAAGTTACGGGTCGTGTACGTCCCCACTGCCACCCTAAAGCAGAGTCCAGACGTCGAGCACAATCGCCTGCAAAAGGACTTGCCAGTGGCAGAGCATACAGCCTATGCATGCCAAGGATAATGGACCTGTCAAAGGTCTATAGGAGTGATCGCAAGTGTGGCACAATCACCATAGAGGCAGGGCAATCTGCAGCTGAGTGAGCGGCGGCTCAGGAGTGTAGGAAGGGTGGAGTTTGCGGGTAGCAAAGGATCTGGATCTTATTAGCAGTTCGTATACGTAGAATACAATACACAATATAAGTATTATTGATAATATGGTTTAACTCACCTAGAGCCGGACGACGACTGAACTGTCGTTTGGACTGTCCCTGCTGCCCAGTACCCTGGCCCTTCCTCGCCCTCGCTGTTCAATAAATCGTCCCCCGTCCCGGTTGCTCATTGTTTGTCCCACCCGTTGTTTGTGGTTGCCCTGTCAGGTTTGCTCCCCCTCTCTACCCTGCGGTCAGTGTGGTCGTCGTCTTTGCCCTTGGTCTTCATCGCCCTCCTCGTCGTCCTCGTCTGTGGTCCCTATCGTCTGAGTCGTTGTCGCCTTCTCCTTGTCTTTATCGTCCTCGTCCTCGTTTATTGCCCCCGTCATTCTAGTTGTTCTAGTTGTTGTCGCCGCCCCCTGTTCTTCATTGTATCTTCATTCATCCTCATCTGTCGTCTCTTCGAGGGGCCCTGGTACTCCCGTTCCCATCATTGGTCGTCAGAACTAACATGGGTCCTCAGAAGACTCAGATTTGCTGACTTAAGGGAAGGTGGGCATGCTCGAGTACTTCTGGAAACGCGCCGCCCTTGGATAAAACTTTGGTATCTTCGAGCTCCCTCAAGACTTTGTCAATATGCTCACCGGCTCCCGAAAGGTGGGCGACTCTAGTGCATGCGGCGTGAATGTTGAGGTATTCTGACGATAAAGTGGAAGGTTCTTGGGATCTGGGGATGTAGATGTCACAGTAGTTTTATAATGTGGGGCAATGCATATTGGCCTCGGCGCCGTGAGCTTGTAGGTATTGGGTGTGCCCTGGGACTTTCAGTCCGAGCGCAGTGCACGTCGCATGATGAATACTCACTGTAGGCTCAAACCAGAGTTTCAGTTCATCAAACAAAGAGTGCACGCCAACATCCAATGTCAGATCGTTTTCCAGACGATGGATCTTGTTGCCGTTGAGGTTGGAAGGAATCTGTTTGTAGCCAAACCGATCCATGACAGCCCACATAGAAGCGGCGTAGTGATGCTGCACCCCCGGATAAGCATACAAATATCAACTAGAACAGGAGAGGCGCGCCTTGCTACTGCCCTCGTTGGTACCGGAAATATCCTTGTTGGTGGATTCGGCGAAGATATGTGCATTGTGCACAGTTCGTTGCGATCAAGGTCCCACCTTCTTCTTCAGCCATTTTCATCAGCTCTTCATTATGTTCCACCATAGACTTTTCATAGAATCCCGTGACAACGCAGCGAAAGCCGTCCCGAATTAAGGCCTTAGAAGAAGGCGGGGGAGTTAGCAAATTACGAAAGAAAGACAGGACGAGGGCACTCGCATTCTTTTTGGCATCTCGATGTGACTGAGGAGCCTCCACTAACATATCCACTGGCATTATCATTGCCTTGCGAATGTAGAAGGAGGGCCGTGAAGCGTGGGACGACAGGATGGGTGTACCGTGTACGACCTTCAGTCTTTTTGACTGTAGAATGTCTTTCAGAATGTGGGCAAAGAGATAACAACAACAGGAGAAGCTTACATGCACGCATGTAATGATCATAGTACATCCGAGTCTTTCCATTGAGTGCGGTAGGTAATGTAGACACAATGGAATAAAACACATCGCCGACGTAGGTTTCATATTCGTTTTGCATAATCCTTTGGGCGGGCTCGATAATCATTATAGTTGAGACTGAGTACGGCCGCGCATCTCGCGGATGATAAAAAATGTCTACTTTTGTATTGCCAAGGTCAAAATCATTGATCGACAACCCATGAATCGGGACAGGCAAGTCCTTTAAACATTAGTTACAGCTACATTCAAAACGATAGGCGGGTCCTGAAAAAACGCGCAGACAGCGGGTCCTGGTTTTTGATAGATTTTCGACGTCCGAAAGCTAGGCGAGAGGGAAGTCGGCACTAGGCGGCAACATAAGATTTTGTCAAAAGCCCACCAGGAATCACTGACTTCAAGTTCCCACAATGTATGTGTTTTTTCAAGACCCGCCTATTGTTTTGAATGTAGCTGTAAGAACCCGCTCTGATGTACGAAGAAGGTCAAACAAATTGATGCTAGTACAAGCCACCGCTTCAGGACCCTCATCAGCATACACTACGTAAAAAATTCTTTCTTGATTTGCAGTAATAAACGCCGGAATACGAAAGGCTTCATACTCTGCTTCATCTTCATCGAAGGACACAAAGGTCTCCCTCTGAAGCAGTTCTGGACGACGTTGATATTGGATAAGCTCCGTCTCCTGGAGCGAAACACGAGGCAGGTTCATAACCTCTTTCAACTTGAATGCACGAGCAGCGAGGGTGGTGGGATAATCGGATGGCGAGGGTTCAGATGAGACGTGAATAACCGCAGAGGGAGACTCGGGGAAAATATAAGGATGTTGTTTGCTTAAGAAGACGTTGATAGGCATGCACGCTAGACCAGAACAGAAGCACGTACTCGAGCTCCACTTTTCGACGAATGAATTCCAGATAAACGTGTTCTCCGTGTTCGGACACCTTTCTCATCAAGAGCCGGCAGAGAAAGTACGCAGCGGTTACCACATGAAGGTGGCTACAGAAAACAGTAGATTAGCACCATCACTCCATCGAACCTATACGCAGCACACTCAAGCACAGTTCTACATTCCTTCTTGAGCACTTTCTCTGACTCTTCAATGTAACGGTCGAATTCGTTACGGGGTGGCATGAAGCCCGTTGGGTTTGAGTTTGCTGCGTATTCTTGGTGTGCTTTGGTACATCCTTCTAAATCTCTACGCAAGACGGCCGAGTGTTCTTCGCAGGTCCTTTCATATCGATAGAGATCTTGGGATGCTTTGGCGACAATAGCCTGCTCTGCGACTGTAAGCATTTTCGGCATGATTAGAGGTAGTAAAAGACGTAGTAAATATAGATAAACAACCGTCGTCTTTGGCACGGGCTGGCGAATTTCAAGATTCCGAGGTCTCAATTTATTGAGAACGAGGTTAGACTGAGGGATCTCTGAGCCCTAGTTCATATGCTATATATAGATTACATCCTCAAGGTAAAACAATTGTAAGCACGTGTTTTTTGTTTCGTTACTCTACTAGACCTTCGACTGACGCTGAAAATATTGAAGCCAGTTCGCGTAAGTGATTCACTGTCCAATACTAACTGGAGCACCCACAATAATCCACAAAGACGGATTGCAGCTTTCGGACACAACGTGTGAGCCCAAACAACGGCAACCCGTCGTTTGGGCTCTAGGGTGCGCTTTTTTTGTTCGCTTCTTTTTTATAAGTTAACTAACTGTACTTTTTCATTTTTAGGATCTATACTACTGATAATGACTGGTGCTGATTTAGCACAACCATGCCCACACACAGCTGCGCTATCCTTTCCAAACGTGATGGACGACGGGGACGCAGGGAAACGACATGGCCGATTAGATGACGTGGACGACAAAATGACGGGCGACGAGACGATGAGAACGATGAGGAAGGGATGGCATGATGACGGCGAGTCCCCGTTGCAGCTGTTTACTTTATTTTTTCTTTTGTAGTTTTATGTAAGTAGTACAAAGAAATATTGATTTATTAGAACCACAATTTGTTGAACAGAATTACAGAGGCTGCATTGCATCACCGCCGTCACCCAAAGATTAGAGTTTCAACCTCCACAACGGCGATTCTTCCAGGGCCTTGACTATCTCTTCCCATACGCCGATGTCTTTTGCCAGGGCAGCACCCTTCCTCGCCCACTGCAGTACTGAGCAGTGGCCTGCTTATCCCCCAAGTTTCAATGCACAATATGTTGCACGCAAACGAGAACAATGCTATATTGCGAGAGACCCCTCACAAAGGTTTTCTTCCTCCATCGTATCCATAATCTGCTCGCTAGGCTTGGCGATGTGGCGGTCGAGAAGGGAGCGATCACCTGCCCAATCCATTACGCTGTTGTGAAATAAATCGGTTGCTGGTCAGCTCTGCATAGAAGACTGCGACGAATGTCACTGCGCATGGACTCGCCCTTTGATAAGCTGCACGATGAGCAATGGCAGATGAAGGAATGTTTGGTCAAAAGCTTGTTTTGGCGCTCGGCTACTCCCAAGCTACCTGACACTGAGTATGGTCAGGGAAGCACCGAAGTCGGATGGACAGCCGGCGGACGGTTGGACGTACAGACAATTGGACAGATGGACGTATTCTGGGACGAGCACGGCGTCGTGCTCGGCCACAGCAATGGGTAAAGAAAAATGTTGTTCGGCATTAGAAGCATACCTTCGTGAACCTCGTATATCAAACAAGTACGTAGGTAAGGGCGTAAAATATGGTGCTCAAGCTTGGCATGTTCCCTTGCTTACAACGGTCGTTAGAGGTGAGCATGTATAGGAGAACAAGGGCATACCTCGCTCTTAGTTCCACTTCCAGCGAGTGACATCGAAGTACCACTTAGGTTGCTCTCCCTCCTTGCCCCCAAATCCAGCCAACTTCTGAACATCCTCGTCAGGAGGCCTTTTTTTCATCGAGTAGTTGTTGTACAGCGCAATGATGAGTGTTACATCATCATTCGTTACAACTTGGGGGAGACGAACAGGGATAGAGGAAAGTCCGGGCTCTGTAAAGATAGCTTCGACGGTAGCGGTCATGGTGACAAGCTTCAACAGGACCATCTCTCCCTCGCGTTCCCCTGGACATTCCCGCAATAGACCATGATTGCGGGCGTATTCGAACAAAAACTCTTCGTCCGCCACGTATCCACAATGAATCAGAGGCGGCTCCTTAAGGTGTTGATTTACACCCTCCTTTTTGAGAGTTTTCTTTTTGGGAGGGATGAGGTGCGGATAAAGCTCAGGAAGAGGGCCCACGTTCAGCAGGTTGAGGAAATCCTTTAAAGAAATCAGGATGGTACAGATTTGAGGGTTGCAAGCGGTACGAGCCTTTTGTGCGGAACAAATGCGATTTCTGGGTGCAAGAATGGGGACGACTTGATGCGCACTTGGTACCAGCGAGCAGGACATGGCAATAGAAAAGATCTGGTTGGGAGACGACGTACTAAGACAGTGTGACCAATGCATCCTTCCTCAATCCACCATGCCTAATAAACGATGCAAAGATGATATCTATGTCGAATCCCTTGTTGAATCGATCCCTTTAGATAAAGGATTGATTGACGGGCTTCAGCAACTTGACCACGACGAACTTGCTGCGGTATTGGCCCATGTTGCCAATGTAGCCAATATCTCTACTGCTGCGTTCAAAAAGACCAGAATTGAGCTCTCCTCTTTCTCTGTCGCCAAATGGTCCGATTTTGCCAAACAATTTGGTCTGCCGCAGAATGTTTCGAAGCTCAAACTCGAACCTTTCATGACCCTTAGATATCGCCTCCCACCGTCATTGCATGAGGCCATGTTCCAAAATGCTTGGCATTGGCAGGACGTCTATCGCGAAAAGGTTGATTACACAAGGGAGGAGGCAAGAGTTAGACTTTTAGATCCGGTATGTTAACCGAATAGCGATTACATCCATTTTCTTTAACGGTGAATGATGCAGTACATTGTTCCCATCGTGGCATTATTTCAAGGTCGAATCGTCGACACGCGGGAGCAGTCAATGATGGAAACTCGATACTCAACTGGAGGCGAGGTTGAGCATAAGGTCATGATCACCACCTTGTTTGTAATGTTTACTACCAGTTCTGACACGGATATTTTGGTAGATCTTCATGGTAGGCGACACCCTCTTCTTTGTCATCGATCTCAAGAATGTAAATGCATTAGCCCAAATGTTCCTTGAACTCCTATGTGTGTTTTACCTATTATATGTGTATATTCAGTATTACGTGGACCGTCAGCCGCCGCTGAAATGAACAAGTCAATCAATTTCAAGGTCGCGCATTTATGGCCTTTTGACTGACCTCATCCAGTTTAAATTCTACTCATATGATCCCACCACCAACCAATTCTGCTTTGACGAGACGATAATCATCAACAACAAAAGGACAGATGCGTTCTCCGACATGATGGATGGTCCGTATTTCTCCCCACGGCTGTTGTTTAGAGTTGACTTTCTCCCTCAGTTTCCAATAAAATCTTCGGTGTTGTTCTGTCGGCATATAGAGAGAGTTTGCGCGCAAATATAACAATGAGTCAAGACAGGGCAAAACACAAAGTTAGTCTGTCTGCAATGTATCGAGTACGAACTTACTGAGGCTGAGTCCATATTGGTGGGTGGAACAACACAGGCGGCCGTAAGTCGACCGACCAGTGGGAATCTGCACTTGCGTTAGCCGAGGAATGTTGCGCCAAGTTCAACGAGCCACCTCCTAGTTTTCTCGGCATCGAAGAGAAGGCCAACGAAGCTTTGAGTTTGTTAACCAAAAGGTAAGCAGCCGCTCCAGCCATATCCCGGTCTTATTGTGAATGGGAAATGCTCACCACACTATACTTTGAGGGTGTCCGTTCCATTCCTCGCGCATCTACCTTTACAGGAGGAGACGAACCCCCCACACCAGCTGAGCTCAAGGCATTGGCTGCTCGTGTTGCCAAAGGGACGCATGAGCGTTACTTGTCCAAGCTTAAGCAGTAAACACATGTGTGAAAGGCATATTGTAATTTTTTCTAGTCCACGATTTAGAACCCTATCTAAGTTACGGTGTACGTCCCCACTGCCACCCCAAAGCAGAGTCCAGACGTCGACCACAATCGCCTGCAAAAGGACTTGGCAGAGCATACAGCCTATGCATGTGCAAGCAAGCTATGCATACCAAGGATAATGGACCTGTCAAAGGTCTATGGGAGTGATCGCAAGTGTGGCACAATCTGGAGGCAGGGGAATCTGCAGCTGAGTGAGCGGCGGCTCAGGAATGTAAGAAGGGTGGAGTTTGTGGGTAGCAAAGGATCTGGATCTTATTAGCAGTTCGTATGCATAGAATACAATACACAATACAAGTATTATTGATAATATGGTTTAACTCACCTAGAGCCAAAGCAACGACTGAGGTGCCGTTTGGACTGTCCCTGCTGCCCAGTCCCCTGGCCCTTCCTCGCCTCGCTGTTCAATAAGTCGTCTCCCGTCCCTGTTGCTCATCGTTTGTCCCACCCCCTGGTTGTGGTCGCCCTGTCACGTTTGCTCCCCCTCTCTACCCTGCGGTCAGTGTGGTCGGCATCTTTGCCCCTGGTCTTCATTGCCCGGTCGTACCATCTGTCATTTGTCACCCTGTCCCCATTCCCATTGGTTGCCGCCCTCTCATCCACCCTGTGAGCAGGGGCTCACAGCAGTGACACAGGGTTGGGTATGGGGGTGTACTACAGCATATGTAAAACCTAAAAACAAAGACACTGTTAGTTACTTACAAGAAAAGAGGAAAAACTCCCATAGGGCCCAAATCAGACATGTCCCTTGGGCCATCTCCTATCCTGGGTCTAGTTTTCCATCAGGAAATTGAAAGGGAGTTGGTATGACCAGATAGCATTTGTAAGCAGTAAACAGAGTGATACATGCTGATCTTGAAATATAATGAAATATAATTATACCACAAGAATTCCATCTCTTTATCACACATCCTAAGGATTGCAGTAATTATGGCACTCTCCACTGTTGAAATGATTATGCACAGCCACTACCCTGTGGGCTCAACAAAATGCAAAAACCTATCCATGACCCGGTGCTAAAATTACTATTGCATGTGAGGCAAGTTCAAGTTCAATATAAGTGTGTGTGATACTTTAAGTACAAATTAAGAATTTAAGTCCAAAGTGTGAAATTAAGTAAGATGCTAAGTAAATAATCAGTTGAGTACTCATTACTATACTAGTAAATTGGAGCTGAAATAAATGCTGTTTTGTTGTCTCGAAACCATCTGAAGATAATCTATTCTAAATCACTATCAGTCTGGTAGACATTGCTGCACATTGACATTCTGCCAACCAACCCTATGTAGATCTAACTATATAAAGTGGTTCACAAGAATTGGGGTTTTTATGTTTTTTATACTGTTGTTATAACATTATAAATATTTATCAGAGTATCATTGTTTTCCTGATGTCCTATCCTGCTGTTGTTGTCATGGTCTCCATGGTTAACCATTGTGATACCGATAGAGTGCAATGATTGATGTCCCATGAAGCGGTGCACATCAAAGTTGTGACACAAGAAAACGCTCCATGAAGTCTGCCTCCTCCACATGTCCATTTGCCCCTGGGAATAACAGGTTGAAGCATAATGATGATGAGTTTCAAACATTGTGCAGCACACTTGCCCAGATAGTAGAAGCAGTGAAGGTTTCCTGCAATATTGTGCATGGTAATTTTTGCCTACCTTGAACCTGTACATCACATGACCTTTAACATGTAAGCTCACATATATACCGCCATTACCTTGTTTGAACTCCAAACCCCAACTTTCCTCTGAGTCTTTCAAGTTAACCGTACTACTAGTAGTAGTGCTAGCCCACAGGCTCCGAGTCTGAGTCATACCTCCGACTGATCTTATTCATGATACTTCATGCAGCATCCTGATGATTTTATAAATCTGCACAAGCATCACGTCTTCTTTTCTCATGAGGTCACGGGCTAGCCTACTGCCCTCCATTTATAAGGAGTGCAGAAAGCAAAAGATATCTTGTCATTCATCACGGTGCCAGTGGTGCTAGTGATTGTGATATTACTTCCCTGTCTTCTCTGACTAGTTTTCTGTGTTCCAAGGCTTTGTTGAATTCACTCTCTGCACTATCTTTTCCTGGTGTCTGCCGACCTTTTCCTCAAATTACAATATGTCCCAAATATTGGCACCCACAGAGTAAGTGTTCACTGTCATCAATAATGGTTTTGTATAATGAAGTTGATGTCTCTTGCAGTACATATGATTATTTTGTTAGTATTTGCACATTCTGGTGTTGTGCTTGCAGTATCCAAGCCATATCTTAGAACCTAGGTTCCCTTCTTAACTGGGGTCTCTATGGTGCCCTTTGTGCTCAAGTCTGTGAGTAGAAGAGTTGACATGTGAAATTTTATTTCTCTGACAACTTGCTTAGATCTGTATTATTTGGCATTCCCAGAAGATAGAACTTTGATTAAAGCTCTTGTGTATGGTGTTTATATCCTGGAAAGTGCAGGCAATTCTTCTGTTGGCTGTTGGCATGTATACATACTGCTCCTTTGTGGTGCCTGGGTGTGGTCCAATTCCATTCTCAATGCAATACAACACTGTAGCTATGATAGTATGGACTGCTATACCTGTTCTGGGTGTCATTGGTATGGTTTCCCTAACAAGGTTTAAGCTCAGTTACTTATTGCTCAGTAAAGTCACTTTTGCTGTCCAATCATTCTATGCATACTGACTTTGTCTCCTTGCACGCCCACAAGTGCTTGCAATGTTTGTCATCTTGGTGAGATTTGTGTTGTAATCACTGGTCTGACACAGCTGTCAATCTTTCTTGGCCTGATCAGCTGGCATTCTTTCAATTAGTCATAACCATTGTGGCAGGAACTTGGCTATTCACTAACAGTCACCTGAATCAAATCATAACAAAATCTAGTTCTCAGGTACATTTCTCATGCCTGCCATGTTTCTATGCCATAAATAATTGTGGTTTTGGCTTCAGATTCTCTGGGCCATATCAAGCATAGTCTGTGACATCACCATTGCTATTGCTATGACTTACTTGGTTTGTGTTACTACTAATATATTTCTGTTGTACCAGTCTTATTTGGATATAGCTGTTACACAATGATAATGGTTGGAGATCTATGCACACCCTCCTCATGAAACTTATTTGTTTGGCAGTGGAAACTGGAGCTGTAACAGGTATGCTATGAATCTTCATGTATGACACACCATTATGATTCACTATGTTGCCTTGACAGTGGCTGTGTCCATAGTTTATCTCATACTCCTTGTCCAAGCCAATACCACTGGAACTGGTGCTTTCAATGCACCAATCTTCATTCTTGGGAAGGTTAACTCAAACACAATGATGGCCAATCTAAACCACTGCATTCAGATTCATAATGGCCGAAATGATACTCGATCCATAACTTTCACTATCCACTGTGAACCCAGTGGTGCCTGTTTTTCATTTGTTTAGTTCAGGAAACCCTGATTTCATAATATATATGGATGAATTAAGGGTGGATGAATTTGGGATGACTTTCTGACTGCAATGTTCCAAACACTTAAGGTATTGATTTTATATATAGTATATTTCTAATTTTTATGTGAAGTTGGTGTGGTGGAATATCATACCATGAGTAGCTGAAATATATGGGATGTTTTTTCACCTTTGACAATGATAGGAATTTCATACAGTTGGTCTAGGATGATTTTCATCTAAGATGACAGTTTGGATTTCAACACATTTGAGGTATGAATTTTATATGCAGTATATTCCTACTTTTATGTCAAATTGGTGAGGTGGAATAACATACCATGAGTGGCTGAAATAGATAGAATTATTTTTCACCTTTGAAAATGATAGGAATTTCATACATTTGGTCTAGGATGTTTTTCATCTAAGATAATAGTTTGGATTCAACTGTCTAACCAACATCTAATAAATGAATTTCCATGAATATTAAGAGACATTTTTCATCCCA
>QOVE01005491.1:6221-24412 GCA_003521275.1 Tricholoma sp. MG99 | reverse complement strand
GCCATTGGATTTGATCCACTTGTCCCGAGTTAACAAGGAGTTTCATGCTACATTTATGTCGCGGTCTGCCCGATTCGTTTGGATACGAGTGCTTGAGGGAGTTCCAACACTGCCAGGCTGCCCGCCAGACATGACCGAACCGCAGTATGCAAGTCTAATCTTTGAACAACAGTGCTCGGTAGTGTTTTCTTCAAATCTTCCTCATTTTTATCTAATGATGCTTCGGGTCCGTTAGGCTTGTAACAGTGTTCGCGCTTCGAAAGTTTATTTTACATTGCGCGTGCGCTTTTGCTCTGCATGCGCTAGTGGAAAGTAATATTGCTTCTCGTTGTTCTTTACAAGTTACCGAGTTAATTTTCTCAGTATCCGACGAGGTCGGAATATCTTTCTCGAGCTCGATCCAGCTTGGATATTTGAAGACAGCATATATTACTTGCTACCTTCCTGTACCAGTACGTGTTTTGGTTCTAGATAATTTCGTGGTGCCAACAAAGTTCTATAGGATTTAGATCGTATGGATGGCATGATAATACCGAGGAGCATACGTACCTTGTATCGGAACTTCATCTCGTGTCCGAAGAATGTTTCGCTCTTAAAGATGATATTCCTGCACGGCAGAAATATATAAAGGACCGAAAAGAAATGACTGCTTTTATCATACGGGTGAGCAGTCTTATGGAATCCTGCCAGGAGGCTCCTTATGATAGTTTATCATGATATAGCACGGCATCGCCGTTAGAGACTGGTATGATGAAAGACAACGAGATGTCGCGAAGAGCAGGGATGAGCTCATTAATCAACGGCGCAACGCGTATGGCTTTCTTCATTCTCAAACACAGATCAACTCTTTATGAGTGATTTATGAATGTGAACCAGGATCTACAAAAAGCTGGAAGAGTCAGGATGTGATCCCAAGTACTATCCTACTAGCAAATACGAGGAGTTAATGTCGGGTTGGCGCCTGTCCCGTACTATGGACAAGGGTAAGCAGTCATGTTATCATTCACGGATTTGCTTGCAACGATCCAAAAGAACACCAGACATGGTTCAATCTTATTGAGCAACCCAAAGAACTTACGGACAGAAGTTTGTAATTTTCTCCTCACTTTCAAACCGTCTTTGATCGTGACGATCTTGTTTGATTTGAATACAGGTTGGAAGACTCTGCGTCCGAAGTTGGAAAAACTCTACCAGAACTTGAAACACCGAAAAACCGAGTCAGAACGGTTAGCTGCCCAAAGTATCAGATGGCACACATAGAATATTACATGATCACGATGGTGCATCGGTACTTATCGCGGACAGGTGTCTAGCGCAATTTTTATTGCCTCGATATATTGTGTGCTCTTGAGCGTACCGAACGATTGACTGACTTTATTCTATTCTACACTACGAAGAAGGCAAAAAGCCTAGATCGCTCGAGATGCTTACATCAGAATCCTATGCGCGTTAGGCCTTTTAAGCTTACCGAACAGTGGTGTCTTCTAGAATACCCGTGAGCTGATACCCCGTCGACCTTGATTTCAAGCGAATACCTGTGACCGATGGGTCGCTTCTTGGACATAGGCATGGTGTGAAGCACGATGTTGAGGAAAGGCGACCTTGAACATGCAGGTTGGTCGAATAGGCTAAGATGAGAGTTGAACGTTGAATGGCTGCATTGAGAAAAGTTTGTAACTTGCAATATACGATAATAGAGTGTAACGACTGATGGTCGGGGTTATAGGGTAGAATAAAGTGAAGGCTCTTCACAGGACCTGTGGTATAGTAGTTCGAGGATTTTAGGCAAAGTTATAATAAACGTCGTGCATTTCCACATCCGAGTCCGGATAATCCGGATACGATCCGCTCCTATTTTCACTTGGAACGTCGCCGGACGTCTGAAAGTAGATTTTATCAGGGATGTGAACTCGCAGTAAATCATCGATCGCACCTTATCATTTCCGGATGATCCTGCACTTGCACCGGTAGCTCTTACGCGTTTATTGGCTACTTTCTCTCTGATCCTCTCCTCCAAGCCCGGGTTCTGCTTGATCAAGTCACAGAGAACTTTATGAAGGTGGGGCTTTGGCAAATCAACCATCTTATCGATTAGTTCCTTCTGTGATTTTGTGATACGCGCTGCAGGCTGTGGATGGGCGGGGACGGGCGCAGGCGGAGGCGCGGGCGCCGGAGCAGGAGCAGGAGTAGGAGTAGGAGCAGCCCTAGGGGGGTTGGGCTTGGGCTGACGGGACTGGGCCACCGGTTTTGCCGCGGCAGGTTTGGGGGGGTCAGGCTCATTCCGTTGATCCATCTTCCGCTTCTTGGATGGTGGATCCCCCGCACCTGAAGCACCGCTGATACGTAAATACCCTTCCTTCAAACTGTTTTCGATTTGCATGATAGTTGGACGGTACAGCGAGCTTCGGTTTCTGGTTTAGCGCTTCAAGCAACGCTGCTTTGGCAGGTCCCTTGGTCTTCAAATGCTTGAGTCCATAGTGCTTGAGTTGCGCGACGTAGAAATGGGTGGGTTTGTCCTTTTGGGGAGCTGAACCAGATACATCTTGCCCGACGAGCAACGCCCGCAGAGATTTAGAATCGGCCCGAGAGTGGCGATTGCCTTCAACTTCGACCCAAAAGCTTGTTCCATCGTGAAAGAAACCATCTCGAGATACAGGTTGTGCCATACTAGTAGGCAGGATAAATTGCAGAATTGGGACAAATATCCACAGTTGCTGGTATATCAGTGACAGTACTTGCCGCGGCGGCCTGTTACCGCAGACTGGCCGGGGGGAAGTGAGAAAGGGGCCGAACAGCGCCGAGCGCTTTGCATAAATAACTGAACACTGCGATTTTTTATTTTTGTTTGTCCGACCAAATAGTGTGACCTGATAACTGTTATCATCACGCTAGATTGTGGCATCCACACTAGATCAACTGGCAGTAAGGGTCATAAAACCCTGCAACAGGCTGCAAGTGACTCATGAGTGCTAGTATCATGGTGCAAATAATATATTTCTAGTAATTTGGCAGTATCTTTATGAAATATATTGTGGCAATGTGCAGTAGTAGTGACTGTTGACGGATGTGTGTGTTCGACGTTTGTCAGACGCGTCTTGGCACCGCGTGCGTGCATTGGTGTACGTGCCTCATCCAGGGGGCGCAGGTGGGTGTCATTGACAGATTAGTGACCTCATGTATTTTTGGATTGATGATGTACACTTGTGCAAGTGCTATCCCCAGCATAGGGACATTGACAGCCCACAGTGCTGTGGTAGTGGCTGACTTTGAGGAATTGAGGTGCTGGCTATTGATGTCACAGAATTGCAAGAATAGTCTATTATACTACCTCTAATTACGCCAGTGCATAAAGTCATGTTTTGGTCTGACAATGGTCGCAGGGAACAGTTAACAGGACTGTTGGCTGGGTCGGGCATATTGGACTTGGTTTATCTGGTCACATTGTTTGGTCTGACAAATAATGACAAGAAATCGTGATGTTCAGTTATTTATGCAAAGCGCTGTAGTCACAATGTGATCAAGCAACGTGACTGCTGTGTTTGAACTTGTGCCTCAGCTTGTGCCAGTGGCAAGGCCTGTGGTGTAGGGTTGCATATATAAGTGGGATGTTATTAACAAAGTGTTATTAACATGTGTAAATAACTGTTAATTACATATTTTTTACATCTGCCCAGGAATGGTATGTAAAAAATGTAAAAAACTCTGGTCAAAGCTATGCACCAAGTCTGTGGTGAATGGGATATTCCAGGTACTGTAACATACCTGTAAGGTTGGCAAGGTGCTTATCCATTCAATACACCACTCGGCAAAGATCAAGATCTTCTAAATTGGTGGCAAGTGTATGAAAAAATGCCAAATGAGGGAATTCTCACTGTATGTCGTCATTGCGAAACAGACTACATACTGAGACTGACTGTATTCCATCTGTAGGCAGTTGTTATTAAGCTCGGCGGTTCCACATAGTATAGCAGATGAATGCACTGTATCAGTTGTGACTATGCTTAACTCAGCTTTACAGAACAGGCAGAAAGTTGAAACCTTGTTTGCTATGACTCAAGTAAGAGGATATTACCAGAACAAAACCAAGGTATGAAGACCATGGTTTCAAGTTCCATTTGATCTAAGACAAGAAACCACCAGCCTGTCTTATGAAGTACAAGTTGACCCTGACCCACTGTGAAGTTCTGCGAAATAAAATGCATCCTGCGTAGCATTGACGATGATTTGTCTGATGATAATGATCTCTCTTGCGATGAGTCAGATTACAAGTCAGATGCAGACATTATGGATGATTTATCTCACAAGCTTGAGAATCAACTGCCTCTGAGCATTGCCTTGGACATGGAGGATGCAGAGAGTGAGGTAAACCTGTCCTCCAGAGCGCTATCAGCAATCCTAGCCAATGGCAGCCTTGATCCACAATTGGGTGCTGGAATTGAGCTTGATTCTGTAGGTGTTGATGTTCAGATGGTTGGTGGGGAGAGAGGGGGTTCGTTTGAGCTTGGGGATTGGGTGTAGAGCGATGTTTCATGCAATTGCCACCTGTACAACCCAAAAATAGCTATTTTGGGGATTTTTCACATTTTATACATGGTAATTAACATTTTTTACAATCTTACAGAGTTTTCGGAAATTCTTGTCCCAAGTGTTTTTGGTTGAACTGAAAATCTGTAAAATAAAATGAATCAAGAAAAATCTTAAAATTTGAAATGGGTATAGCACAGAGGTTTTACTTGTGTATGTCTGCTCCTGAGGCCTCTTGAAGGCTCATGGCAGATAGCCAGCAGTGTTTACTGATGATATGATGCTGAAATGCAAGATGAGTGGGTGCCGACACTGGGCAAGCTCATGAACATGCCGTGAACCCATATAGTGGTGTTTGTTGCTCAGCTTGGTCCACTAGAAATCGATAAAAGATTCAAGAATACAGAAGTCCAAGTTGGGGCATTGGGCAGCAGGCAACAACTCGCAGTCATTGGGATGAACAATGGAGACAATGATTACTTTCACCAACATATTCTTATATGCTGTTCTCAACTGTACATGGGTAGTGGATTCTAGCATGATACCAGTTTACATCTGCATAGAATAAGGTAGAAGAAAGATTGCAAGTGTTGCAACTGAGCGGGTTCATTAAACAAGATGATAAATAATGTGTGTCGTCATATGCATGGCTCCAGGCCAGGCCATATGTAGCAGATGCTGGATGGAATTCGAAACACCGTGCTCCACATTCTGTGACCTAAGAGTTGCAGATATAAGGAAAGACATTTTAGAAGGCAATGAATGCTGAGCAGGGAAACACACTTTAACTTTGTGGAGAAACTACCTGCACACCTTCGCCATGACACTCCTCCTGCATAGAACCTTGCAAGTGACTTGGCAAACACCATTCCTGTGCACTTGCCGTGTGTTGAAAGTGTCTAGATTGATTCAAATCCAGGTATAAGGCGGGCTCAATACTTGGTAAGTTTGTGTTGATTCCAAGTTGATTCACTGTGGTGGCAACTTTCTTGATAGTACTAGTGTAAATATGGTGTCTGACTATATTCTGGTTACTTTGCCCTCAACTCTATGGATCATGCGCCTTGGTACAATGTGGACCGCTGTTCTGCTTCAGGTGCTCGAATAGGGTTGTGTGTAAAAGTTGGCGGGGTACATATATGCATGTAAATTACACAGCATGATTTTCTGGGATGTAAAAAAGGTATAAAAGTGTGTAAATTACACTTTTTTACAAATGTTATAGAAAAAAATTCCCAGAGCATGCTAAACCAATGCTGCGAGGTCATAGGTGCCTCCTTCCTCTGCATCAACATCACCAACCACTGTGGACCTCCTCAGGAAGAGCTGATCAGCCAGGGCACCATCTTCGACTCCAGATCAAACCCCGTGTGACTATCCATTGCTTCAAGTGTCTCGCTCGGCACTGCCCTGCCATAGTAACCAACAATCAATGTCGTCGTCATCATCATCATCATCATCCTCACCTGCCGAATTAGGATTAGGATCAGAGATATCAATGCTGTGGATGATAATGATTGATGTCACAAATTTGACTGTTGGATGTGGATGCGCAAATGCACAGGTTGGTAACTGGAACTTGAAGAGAGCAAACATGGAGATGAACATGAGTCTGGTTGATTGTGCTCACCTTCTACGATAATATCCTCAGACTTGTCATGTCATGGCCATGATGGTACGTTTTGCCGATTTCATTGTGCTGTGTTTATCATTTGTGATTGTATGTTCATCCGGCGAGTTGGCCATCGAATGTGGGACTGCAGAATAGAGCTTGGTTGCAATCACCCATAGCCCAACTTCTTAAGAAAGCTATCATGACAGGTATGACTGAGACTTTCAAACAGCTATACAGTTACTGGCAACCAACCAGGCCAAAGGACTATTTTACATTATATACCTGCCCATTTCCACCCTATGTAAAAAAGTGGTAAATTACTGTAAATTACATGTGTGAAAAAGTCAGTGTAATTTACCTACCACTTTTACATGCAACCCTATGCTTGAAAGTCTATGTACCTTAGGGTTCAGTTAAAAATTATTTGCTGAGTTAGAAACTAGTTATTAACTATGGCCTCTGAGGGTGGATTTTTAACATAGGTTACAAACACAGTGGGTGACTTCCCACAGCGTCTGAAAATTCAGATAATATTTCCAGACCACATCAGCCGACATGCCAGCTTCCAAATGGGGTTGTCTTCAAAGCCTGCTGTCAAGAGCTGTCAAGTCTACCCCCTTTCAGATTCAGATTTGAAGGAGGGGTACCCCCCCCTCCTTCAGCTTCAAAATATAAATATAAATGCTTTTCGCATGTCTTTTCATTGCCCGCCAGGCTTGCCAATCTCAACGTGAACAGCCCATGATGTCACAGATGTTCGTCAAAATGATATCTGCCTCGCTTCCTCAAGTACACACCATCTGACTACTACGAGATGCATGACTTGCAGCTATGCACCCAAGCTTGAGTTCTCAGAGCCAATCATTGCATATGAACCCCTGAATGGCATTCCTGATTGATCACCCACTGAATTGGGGCTAGCGAGCACAAGCTGAGGAGAACATTGAGGAAAAGGTAAGGCATAAGAATGCAGCCTATGCCGCCTATGCTGATATTGAGGTCTACAGAGAATGTATTCGAGTGCAGCTGACTCAAAAGATGGAGCAGTTCTGCAACACAAAACTTCAGGGTAGAAGATCCAACAGATATGTGGTGGCCAAGCATGTCATTATCGTCTCAATCATGCAATACCTGAGTGTGTATAAAACCTGCAGGTCTACCCCTGAGTTTTTCCTCAGTTTCGCGACTTCATCTATCATTCTTTTTGAACCAACTTTGCCTAACACTCGTTACAATGTCTGAGAACATCCAACCTCAACAAGTATATGCTGGCCAACGTGATGTTCGGTATGCACAATTAGGGCCTCCCAATTGGTTCAGTGGAGTCGCCTCGCATGCTCCCTCATCAGCTCTGCCATCTAGTGTATGTCGTAACATTGTTGATGAAAGTCCACACTGGCAGCATCTGCTTACCTTTTCCAATAGTTGCCTGGTTTTCATGAATCCTTTGGACATTCTGACCCTGCTGGATCCCATAATGATGTATGTCACAAGTTAAATCAGTGTTGTCTCAAATTCTCATCAGGATCTGATTAGCAACCTGTCCATCCTGCGGCGAGTGTCCATGGCTTTGGATTCGAGAAAACAAATTGGTATCAGGTGGGTTACGATACATCTCATACACATCCCTTGTGAGAACTTAAGCATTCAACATAGATGATAGAACCCACCTCATTTTGGAGAGCAGTTGATTCAAAATGTCGGCACTTATGCATTGGAGCAAGCTCACAGCCATGCATTTGATCCTGCTTTTGTTGATCCTGCTCTTGTGACTCCCTTGCCTGTGGATAATGACAATGACTTTCCACCCTCTCATAAGATTCTCAAAAAGCTTGCTCGCCTGAGCACCAAGGTGGCTGGTGCACGCTGCTCAATTCCTGAGCCAAAGGGGAAGGGAAAGCAAAACTTCATTAATCCACCCATTGTCTCCCAGTCTGGCAAAGGCAAACATAAAGCAGCTTCCCCTCAGCAGCCTGCCAGCAAGAGGCAACGTGGTGGCCGTACGCTTGGCATTGCTAATTATTCAGTTGAGGATCTTGATGCGCTTTTTGATATCCTCGAGGAGTGCCTTCTCTTGGGCGGCCATGTGTGGAACTTGGCAGCTGATGAACATAATGCATGAGCACAGGAAAATGGTTGCCCATCTCGAACTGCGAAGTCACTTGAGCTGAAGTTCAAGCAGGTCAGAATTCACTTATCAATTCTTCATGAATTACCCTGATCCCTGGCCTTCCTAGCTTGTGAAAACTGCAAAGCCCACTGGGGATGCAGAGGTGCCACCTCACGTCAAGTGTGCTCATGTGATTGATGACCTTATGAATGAGAAGGCTGGTTCGCGTGATCTAGATGACCAGGACATTGTTGATGCTGACCCAGAGGTGATTGAGGTCTCAGAGAGTGAGGAGAAGGACATGGCTTTGTGTGAAGATGACAAAATGGTTGTTGTGAAGGTGGAGAAGGCTCAGACTAGCCCTTTGGCCCATTGTCTTGGTGCTGATCGTATTTCTGCAGAGTCATCACACACATGCTCCTGCAACAATGGCCAGGCATTGATAGAAAACCTCTCCAAGGTTCTTGACCCCAGTACATGACGTGCTCATGCTGAGGAGAAATCTGTCAATATGCTGCAGACTGGCCAGATCTTCATGCTGTGCTGATTGTGTTGAATTGATGGAGATGATTACAGAATCTTGTGGGCAACAAGTTGTTGCTTGTTATCCACTGAGCCCCTATTGTCCTCCTTGGAGTGGGCTTCGTCCTCGTGGCGGCTGGCGCACACATCGTAGTTTCTGGCAGGAAATACATTATGCTGACAGAGGTCGCGCAACACGATATCTTGGAACAGATGACAAAGATGCTGAGGTACAAGGCGAGAAGGATTCACCTGGAACTTGGTGGTATACATTCAATGATGGACCAGTAACTCCTGTGCATAGCTCAATGTCATCAACACCTCCCTCATGTTCTCTTCAGCAGGAAGGTCATGATGCCAGTCCATGGCTCTCTATGTCTCCACACCATCGTGGCCAAAGTGTTAGTGTCTGATTATCTTGGAGTACACTCAGTATTCTTTTGTTCTTTCATTTGTACCATCCTTTGGCTATCTTGACTGCTTTGATTGCAGGTTCTATTGTTCCCCTCATTACTCTCATTAATTGTGCTTGATACATTACATACCATTTCAATGAAAACTAATATGAAAAGCGCTTGGTGTGATCTACTCTGAAGCAACAAGATGGAATCTACCAACTCGATCATTTCTTTGTTGCTCTGAGAAAAGCATACCTTCGAATGTCATCCATAACTCCTCCTGCTTGTCTTCTCTCCGAATTGGCATATACACTGTCTGGATCTGATTATGGCCAACTGCACGGGCATGAAGGTTAAACAGCCTTGACACTGTTTCAAGAAGATCTCCCCAAAGGTCACTATGGTTGATTGCCAAAGGGACATGCAAGCAACCAAAGGAGCCTTGCATTGCACGCATACCCCATTCAGCAGTCTGTCGATAAGAAAGCAGTTGGCGATCATACTGCAGAAGGTGGTTGCTCTCTTCCTTGTCCACTGGAAGCCTGGTGCCATCCTTCATTGGCGCTCTAATGTGACCTGCTATTTGGTCGGTACCATGTGGAAATGCTGTATCTGTCACAAGATAGTACCCATCTGGTGTATGTGAACACAGCTTTTCATATATTGGCTGTGCAACATGTGAATTGTGCCAGCTACCAGGTGCATTCAAATTACAAGCAATGATAACTCCTAAAACCTGATGAGAGATCATTTGTATGACATCGGTTGGCTGTTCTCACCATCAGCTCCGAATGCAAAAACAGAACTTATAAAGTGTTCCTGCAACCAGCCATTGAAGGTGGCATTTTCCACCTCTTGATCTCATGAGGTTTGGACAGCAAGGTTTAAGCCATCCATTGAACCAAAAGCACTGATAAGGAGTGGATGTTGAGCAAGAATAAGGCTGTTGTTTTCCTCAAATTCATCACCCACAGGCCACTGGATCCGTGCATCTTTTATATGCTTCAAGGTGACCAAGAGAATTTGAAGAGTGAACTCGATGTAGCGCAAGACAGTGGTTGGGACTATTGCAAAGATTTGGGAAAGGCTCACTTCCAACATTGTAGAATTGAGATAGTGTAGTATAAGACCTAGGGCACCACAAGCATCCAGGAAGCAGCAGATGACTCGTGGCACCAAAGATGTAAGCACATCATGACGAGGAATTGGTGTTTCATTCCATATTCTCTCAAATCCATGGTGGAGGATGTCATGAAAAGTCACAACATCAAAGCCCATAGTGGTGATAAATGCATGATCATTTTGGCTGTGATATAGTGCTAGCCATGGAGTATTTGTGCGTGGATTGGCAAGGAGGTCTGTGCGAGTGAGATAGAGTTGTTGCAAAGATTGTCTCAAAACCCTAAGGCTGTGTGCTTCTTCGAGGCCATAGCAAACCAACCCTGCATATGCTACAAGCTCATCTTGGAAATGGGCTCCTGCACTCTGCTCGGCCAGCATCAGCTGCAGCAGAAAGTCAAACTCATCATCGTCATCCATCAAGAATGCCGCTAGATTGGCCCAACAAGATCCCCATCAATGCATCATCAATCAACTTTTATTGTTTCTACATCTACTCTTCCTGCCCTGTTAACTTATGGTCTGGAACTTCAGGTCCAGATATTTTCAAACACTGCTCATTGATGGGTTTGGAATGAAATCTAGGTTTTCAAATACTGCGGGAAGTCATCCAGTAGTTAATAACCTGTTAAATATGTTAAAAATAAAAGTTGATGTTAAAAACTGTCCCAGTCAATGGCAGGCTTAGCCTCACATCCTACACCTAGTGTATCTTGATTCTCTGGCTGCATGGTTGCTGAAATATCAATTCTATTACCCCCTGAATGAGTGTTCAGCATTCTGACAAGAACAGGAGAGCTTAAGTCAATGTCTTCATCAATACTGAATTCATCATCCTCATTGTCGATACCAGAATGGGCAACATCAGAATCAGATTCCTCATCAGACTGGCTGTCATCATTGTCAACAGCCTGAGAATGATGTGTAGTATCTGAAGAGGTTCCGGGATTTGGAAGACTGGCTTCAAGATCCTTATCAATGTCATAGAACTTGATAGATGGACGACGGATCTTCTCGCTTGGCTCCCCCGACTTGGATTTCTATTAAACCAAGTTGCTATGAGAAAGAAGGTAGTAGAAATTTATAGTATACAAGACTCACCTCATGAGTCCCATACCACTGTCCAACTTGAATCATAATTACAAGTGTTCCAACAGATTGGTTTTCACGAAGCAGTGAATTAAACCATGTAACCTTTGATCCAGTATGCTCATCTGGCATCAAATTAATGAGAGCAGAGTAAATTTTGATTGCAAGAGTCTACGAGAAGTAAGAAAAGTGATTGAGCAGACCTGAACATTACATACCACAACAACTTGAGCATGTTGGTGGTTCTCAAGACCTTCCCACAATCTTAATGGATCATCATCATGAAATGGCTCATTGAAAGGATATTCTTGACATGTGTAAGCCAGGATTTGCCGATGAAATTTGTCTACAATTTGAGGAGCACCACCCACCTTGCGAATAAGTTTTGAGACAGGTGAGTTTCGGGGAACTGCTGAGCGCTCATCAGCTTCCAGCTCCCTTCACAACATCTTCTTCAAAAACTCCTTTGCACATTGATAAGCTTGGAGATAAGGTGTTGATGTAGGGTCCAGCTCATTAGAGCCATGTACAGCCTGTGTCCGACTTCCTTTAGGTGGGATTGTAACCGTGTGCAGCATAGATGTAGGCTTTTTTAGAATGGATGATTGAGAATAACCTAACATTGAATCAGTACTGCACAATAAATGAAAAGCCTGTACTCATTTATGCACGTGGATGTAAGAAAAAAGCAGTGAAATATATATCATGGTCACCACCACTGCCAGATGACTCATAAATGAACTCTTTATAGCGTCAATTGATAATTGCAGTGACCTTTCTGACGAGACTTGGAGCTATTCCGGTCTCAAACTTCGATAGGGTGGCATGTGGGGTCTGAGCTTTTGATTTCATGGACCCAGCATCACTTGGTGTAGTAACCGAGCTCATACTGTCAGTGCATTGCATACCTGTGGATGAAGCCATTGAAGCATGCTCTAGCTTCGCACCCAAAGACATTGATGCCGCTGTATCCTCAGCATATGCTCTCAGCTCATTGGGCAGAAATTTCCAATGTGCTGCATGATGTAAGACTTGGCTCTTCTAGGGATTGCCTGATCGGTAGAAGGTGCAGCCTGTGTCAACAGCTGAACAGGTCCAGTAACATTTACCTGTATCCTTATGGGCATATTTCATAGTCAGCTTGCTGAGAGTCTCATCACCAGGATGTCTGGCCATCTTTTCTCGCTTCTTTAGAACAACCCTGAGGTCCTTAAACACCATCATTCCTGGATGTTTCTGTTGACAATTGAAGATAAGTAATCAACCATGACATATTTCAACCTGAAGATTTTTTTTCATACACTTAGATCTGATGCTATACTATTGTCATCCACCTCATCAATCTTTCTCTTATTCCTCACCTTTACTACGGCTTTCTCAATGCTCAGATTGGGGGCAATGTTCTGCATAACAACATTGTGCTTCTTTGGTGGCAAGTCATTTTCAATCAGTTATCAAGGATACATGTAACAGTGTAGCTAGCTTACATGTTGTACTCCCAAGTCATGATTCCCCTTCTTCCTCGCAGCATCTGCAATTCTTTCCACCCAATTCTTGAGGCTTGGATGCTCAGGGTACCACTGGAGATATGTTGCCAAGACATCAGCTACAGCACAGACAGCAGGTCCGCATTCTGTAATGGATACCTCGCTGTCCACAAAGAATGCGACACGGATCGTTTCAGACACAGCCTCAGCTATGTCACCTTGAAAGTGCTCAATGATAGGCTCCAGGATTGTAAATGGCAGCAAAAATGTGGCGTAATTGGAGTTTCAGGGATCATCCAGAAGTGGCAGCTCTTCTGGAAGCATTTCAAGAAGGAGCTTTAGATTGCCGAGTTGAAATGCTGTCCCAGTTGACGCTGACATCTCTCAGAATAAGGGGGAAAGCCTGAACAGGGCATGGTGAGGTCACCAGAAGTCACACCATATATTATTCCGAGTGATCAGCCAATATATTTCATCAGATAGTTTTTAACAATTTTTAACATGACCTCCTGGAGGACACGGTTAGAAACCGGTTAATAATTCTCTGTTAAATATTATAACATTTTTAACCAAACCCTAATGTACCTGTCACTGTGCGAAAGAGGCACCTGACAGTAGCCTGGGTGTCAAAGGCATATTTGCGACTTGCGATCAGATGCGTACTAGCGAAGAGCAAAGATCGGGCCCATCGAGCACATAAGTGCTGCTATTGGCTCTCATACGCCTGTATCTGCAGAGAAACTGTCATTTTAGTCACTTATGGTGGTGACGACCGATAATCCAGCTGGCAGGCACATAGTAACCTGCCAGTGGTCATTTGTTCCGTTCTCATTCTGGTCTCCTCAATGTTCACGATGGACATGCAATACAGAAAGCAATTGTCTGCATATTGCCAGTCAATATTGCAGCACCTTTTTACCTGTTTGTGATCTCAGCCGTTTGCAGCTCCTCAGGTTCAGTGACACCCTGACTGCACCCTTTGATCAGGAAGACCTCAGCATTGGGATAGATAGCACCTGGTACAGCTTTCCGAGTAGTGATGTGCAGGGCCCAGCTCAGCTCGAAAGCCAGAGCTTGGGCTTGGCTTGAGCAGGCTTGGGCTTTGACATATTGTGAGCTGGGCCTTGGTATCAGGCTCAGGCTCAGCTCGGCTCAGGCTTGGGCCAGGGCTTGAAGAGGGGATTTGAGAAACTTGGAATGAATGCTAGTATAACAATAGAAATACATTGAAAAGTCATAAATATGAGAAGTTACGAACTTTAATATACTTAGTTACAATTCTAATGCCAATGTGGTTGCCAATTGATCACAGAACTGGGAGTTGCCAGATATCGATCAACGACGAACATCAACATGACTCGCATACTTATTCAACTTCATCCTTGTTCCTCCTCAGCTCCTGGCCTCTTATGAGTGCCATTTATGTCTGTTTTGTACTCTTATTATCTGTGATACTAACTTATATTCTTTTTCCATCCAGATTGTTCTATTTCTCTATAACAACAATGCTTCAAGAGTATGCAAACAGGATGTGTGTCAAACACATAATATATATCACAAAGTGATGCATTGGAGGTGCCAGGAGACCTGTGGATCAGGATACCCGCAAGGTATGCACATAGTAATCCCAATAGCACTGCCCATGTGCTGACCACACTACCATCCCTCGAAATAATGCTGTAGCAGCTGTGTCACCACATCACCACAGGACGACGGAATCACAGGCACTAACTGAGTTACACACCCAGATCCATGCAGCAGACGACGCATCCGCATCACTTGTGGGGCTTGCATCAGTTAATGCACAATGTTTCTCGTGGGTTTGACTTTGCGTCACTCATCACTGTGCTCCTTGTGTCTGTTGCCCCTCGCTCCAACCCCATCTGAGCAGCTCCTGTAAGCCAGTCAGCAAGCAATTGCTTGCTGCTGTACACCAGGAGCTTCCAATAGACAAAGGGAGGAGTAGAGATGGTGCACGATGATCCTTGCTAATTACAGCTACAAAGCCGGGGCTCGAGGGCTCGGCTCAGGCTTCAGAAATATTGAGCTGAGCCATGAGCCCTACCAAGCCCACTCCAGGGCTCGGCTCGGCTCAGGCTTATTGGGCCCGGCAGCTGGGGCTTGAGGGCTTTGGGCCAAGCCTTGCACATCACTATTTCCGAGAGACTGTACATACTGTTGCATTCAAGCTCTAAATGCTTGTTGCAATATCGAGCTCTCCATGTGATCCCCATCATACCCGACACTTATTTGTTATTCACTATCTGGTATCTTTGTTATTCAAGAACTCATATCATTCTCTTGATTACTTACTCCTATCTTCGACACTATGTAAAGCTCATAGTCGTAGTTCCCCACCTCAGTGATTTAGCTTTCACTGAGGTGTAAGTCTTACTTATCTTGCAGTAGTACTTCGTTATCTATTCTAGGTACTACTCAATATACTTAGTGATTTAGCTTTCACTGAGGTTACTTCGTTATCTATTCTAGTTTCACTTCCGGTCCCTGTGTTCTATATGTTATGGGCCCTGACAACACCTATGACATGACTTCGACAACCAATGCTCAAATTTTGAAGCTCCCAAAACTTTGAAGTGACAGCTCTAACTGGTCAACATACCAGGAGCGCATTGTTAATCATCTCACTTCGAAAGCTCCTGGGTTGAAGAAGCATCTCTTAGGCACCACACAAAAACCGGTCGTACTACAGGAACAAAGCGGATCCTTTTATGAACCTCACAGTCTCGCTCCACTGACTGATGAGGAAGTTGAGAAGCACAAGGAAGAAGAGGAGGCCTATGAGCACAAGCAGACAACTGTTCAAGAGATCATTTATCAAACTGTCGATAAGTCCACGTTTCTTCAGGTCAAGAATGAGACGAGTGCCACCAACGTTTGGAAGAAGGTGATCTCCATCCACACCAACAAGGGCTCATTGTACGAGATGAACCTCCTCGCCCAGCTTCAAACTCTCCGGCTCACTGAGAATGGAAACATGCACAAGCACCTCACAAAGCTGATGGAAATCAGGGAACGGCTCACCAAGATAAATTGTCCAGTCACTGACGAGTCATTTGTATCCTACATCCACACTTCACTCTCACTCATCCCAACCTATCGAACCCTCCTTACGACACTCTCCACCACTGCTCATGAATCAGGGAAGAAGCTGACCAGCTTGAATCTCATCTGGCATCTCACAGAAGAAGTAAATTCAATTGTGCTTGAGGACTCTATTAACATGTCCAATGCTGTGATGATGGCAGCTACATCAATGTCCAAGGATGGAAAGGGTAAAGGGAAACCAAAGGTGAAAGCTAAGGCTCATTGCTCGAACTCTAATTGCAATAAGGACGGTCATACAATTGACCAGTGCTTTGTGAAAGGGGGAGGAAAGGAGAAGGAAGCGCCTGAGTGGTTCAAGAAACAGGCTGCAAGGAAAGCAGCATCAGCAAGTGCACATGTTGCCGACAATGTCGAGAAAGACGAAGACGAAAACTATGCTATGCTCACCTACAGTATCCCTGATGACCCCAGCGCTCTCGTTGTCACCTCCGACTTCAAATCAGAAGCCCATGCCACCTCCAGAGCCAATGGCATTATTCTTGATAGTGGTGCCAGCCACCACTTCACTCCTGATTGTTTGAAACTTACGAACTACACTGATATTAACCCTGAGCCTATAAGAGCTGCTGATGGACGTACCTTCAGTGCACTCGGTAAGGGTGATCTCAAGGTTGAGCTACCTAACGGAGATCAGAAATCGACTCCAATAACGCTCAAGAATGTTTACTACTCACCTCACATGGTGTTCACCTTAATGTCCGTCTCCTGTGTCAACCAGGCCAGATTCTCTCTGTTCATCAAGAACGGATCTTGTGTCATTTGTAGCCCAAAATTGAGCATCATCAGTCGTATTCCACTTGTTCGAGGGCTTTACCATGTCAGTAGCTCATTCAACCCATCTTCCACACCTTCTGCGAACTCTGTGACAAAGCTTATGTCAATCAGTGAACTCCATCGCAAAATGGGGCACATAAATCATGATGACTTACACAGGATGGTGAAGCAGGGGATGGTTACCGGGATCGAAGTTGATCTTGACTCAAAACCCGAATTCTGCGAAGCCTGCATCAAGGCTAAAGCAGATAGGAAGCCATTTCTAAAGAAAATCAAGACGGTGTACACAAAGTACAGGGAGAAAGTCATCTTGGACTTGTGGGGACCAGCCAGAGTCGAATCGCTAGGTGGGAAGAAGTATTACTTCCTGTTTAAGGATCTGTACAGCCATGAGGAGAAAGTTTACTTCTTGAAGGCAAAATCCGATGCATTTACCGACTATAAGAAATACAAGGCTTGGGCGTTAGTTCAACGCAATGCACGAATCAAGATATTCGGGTCTGACCATGCAGGCGAGCTGACAAGCAAGGAGTTTAACAAACATCTTGAAAATGCTGGAACAGTTCACCACCTCACTGTCCACAACTCCCCAGCATCTAACAGCACGATTGAACAGGAAAACCGAACCCATCTCAATGACGCCCATGCAATGATGATTGCTGCAGGCCTACCTCGATTCTTGTGGGCTGAAGCAGTTCACCACGACATATGGTTGCATAACTGCGCACCAACACGTGGACTATCTGAGCTGAAGACTCCTCACAAAGTTGCAACGGGGGAGAAACCAGATTTGTCGCAGCTTATTGAATGGGGCACAACAGTCTGGGTGAAACAGCTTGATGCAGGGAAATTGGATCCACAAGCTGATGAAGCTCGTTTCATGGGTTATGATGATGAATCGAAAGGTTTTTGTGTATATTGGCCTAAGAAATGACTGGTCAGTATCGAAAGGGATGTGTACACTGACAGAAATCAGGCTTTTCAGCCTGATGAAGTGTCGATTGAGGGGGTGGAAGATGTATTTACCAAATCTGACACTTCCCAGACTCCTGACAACTCTGACAACTCATCCACACCCAACGAAAATACCCCCAAGGATCCAGAACCCGAAAGCATCAATAACATGAGCGAAAATCTGCCAGCAACGCCCAGTGTTAGTCCAGAAACCTTGCAAACTCCATCCAACACACCTATAGCTCCCCCACATCAAAGAACCACATGACAAAACTCCCTCACAGGTCTCACACCAGTCGACAAAGCCCAATATGGTCATGGGAAGCGCAACTGAGTTGCCACCTCACGTAGCACTGCCAACACGATTGAAGGTGCTCTGGTTGTTGACGATGATGGACACCTTGAACCAGGGGGAGTAGAGCTCAATATGAGCAAGGAGGAGTGGTTTACGGAGGCAATGGAGTCAGCAGTGC
>QOVE01005488.1:31650-41984 GCA_003521275.1 Tricholoma sp. MG99 | reverse complement strand
TTCGATCTAGAGGCAATTTGGGACGAGCACTGTCTTTTCGAATTTGAGGTCAGAAGTGTGGCTAAGACCATGGGAACCATGGTGGTACGTTCAGAATTTATTATTCGTGTATCAACAAAAACAATTGCATGCAGGCAGAACCGTATGTCAATCATGTACCAACGGTTAGTTCTAGGAAGGGCATTAGTCATTCCATCGAAGCCTACCTTTCATTATTCTCAGATGACTGGCGGCATTGGACGCAAAGACCTGACTGCCTTTTATCGAGACCATTTCATCTTCTCGTAGGCGAACCGGCATTTGATCTGCTGTCGTTGCTCTATATCATTCTTCGCTAGGAATCCTCAGGATGCAGGGATGCAAACTGTATCGCGCACTGTAGGACCAGACCGCGTGGTTGGTGAGTGCAATATCAACATAACGAGCTTTATATCCATTTGCTTGAGATAGACGAGTTCATTTATACATTCACCCATGACCGAATCATCGACTGGCTTCTCCCAGGAATCCCCCCCACAGGAAGAAAAATGTCGATTCCAATGATGGCAGTCGTCAATATACGAGGGGACCGGCTTTATAACGGTAGGTTCTCGTACCCACGGGATAGACTGGTTTTTTGACGCTCACGATATTTAAGAGCATATCTGGTGGGATCAAGGTACAACTCTTCGACAAGCTGGGATCTTACCGACCCATCTCCCATATCCTACACTAGAGAGCGGAGAAACATTGCGGCTTCCGGTTACGGGAGCTGCATGCGCTAGAATGCTGATTGACGAGATAAGCGAGAAGAGTAACGAGATGCTAGGTAGTGACTGGGGTGCTCAACAGAAACAGACTTGGTGATAGATGCATACCGTCGCTTGTAAATTTGTGATAGTTGATGATGTACTCAAAACGAATATTCTGGAACCTGAGTAGAAACATACATGTGAAAACACATCATGACATCTCAACATCTTGATCTACAGGTTCCCGCGGTGTGCCTCTCACAACGGAATTCACCAACTCTCGTCTGATCTCAGGACCTATCTGAGCATGGGGCGTGGCACGGATGACGTCTAAAAGCGCATCCTTTTGGTCAGGCGTTAAATCAGATGCATACCTGAATGATGCAGATTTTCAGTAAATATCGAGACATAAAACGATGAACGCATACCGTTGAGCAAAGACTAGCAAACTTTGATGCCAGAGTACAGGTAATTTACTGGCATCACCCCGTGACTTCGCTTTGTATGTGTTCGACAAGCGGATGAAATGGAAGACTAGACCGTCAACAACTTTATACGGAAGTTCGAACTTTTTGTCAATCAAGACGCGAATGAATAAAGAATTTGGACCTTAATGTTCGTGATCATTAGCTCAGGTGTTCGCCATTGACACTTAACCAGTATACCTGAGTAATCCATCTCAGCTATGCGGAGAAGGGCTGCAGACGCATGCAAGACTGGAATTTTGGTTTTTGCTAAGACTGAAGCTACAATAGCAGCTTCCTTCAGAGAACAACCTTGCTAGAGAATTTTGGTAAAGATCAAAATCCTACTGAACAAGCTGAATACATACATCCAACATAGGGAATATGAGTCCCTTGAAGAACGCGCCTGGTTTATACAAGGCCCGTTTCAAGCTTTCGTAGTACTGAGGATTCAGTTTTTTGTTCTTCTGGATATCTTCTCGAATAGCATCCAACAACACGACGCTCAGAAAAAGCTGAGCTTGTGGCGGTTTCATGTTCGAGATGAATATTCTGGTTGCTGCACGACAGGCGTGCGGAGACCAGTTCTCGGGGTGGGTAAGGGCAAGCATACGGGCCCACATTGGGAGGGAGGGGATCACTTTGAAAGGTTTGGGCAAGGACCCAGATTTATATGTGCGTAAGTAAACCCCGAGTCTATATGATTAGAAAAAGTTTCTGCATGTTGATACATCGTAGATAACAGCGCAACGCACTTTGTGTAGACTTCTACAACTTTTGGATTCAGGCCAAGCGCAGGATCAGGCTTCTCGTGGTCTTTCTGCGACACCTTTTCAACAACAGCAGCACCTCCGGCCTCACTGCTGTCCAGCTTGGAAAATATTATATCTGCGAGTGTCCTACGTTCTCCAAAATTTGCCGGAAGAAGTGCATCCAATGTCTTCATATCACTGGAATCTATTTGCTGCTCGAGTGTATGAGCGGTATGCAAGTGAATGGAATCAGACGTCCCTCACAAAGATTTCTTCGACGTCTTCAGCCTCTTCAGCCTCGAAATCTTCGTCATCATCATCGTCGTCTATATCCATTGTCTGAGTTCTTGGCCGTGATAGTGCGGTCCTTCTCTCATCCTCGCCATCGTCATAATCATCGGGGACCTCTAGTTCATCTTGCTGTTCCTTTGCGAGTTCAAATATCCGTTTCGAGGTTTGTGCATCTAAGATAACCTTGTCGAAGCCTCAAATATGAGTCGAACAAGTCTTTAGAGAAATATACCTCTGCATTGTCATCTTCATCTTTAGTGTTGTCTATTTTTGCCTTTTTTCTCCTGCCGGGCTGAGATATCCGCCCATATTTTGCTTCTGCATCGTCTTCGTCTAATTGAACGAGGAGCGGATCGTGTCTTGATTTTCCTGCCGGTTTTCCGATTCGAGGCATGAAGATAACTGCAGGTAATCTCGTCGCTAGCCTATCAGTGTAGTCGGATTCAAAGAGCCTGATTTAGTAATGATTGATCGAGGATAGACCGGCCATTTACATATGAAAAATGCATGAGTTCAGTTGAGGTTGAATAATTTTGCTATTGACTCCTTTTCTTTCCCATACCACCATCTCCCATGTCTTTGGCTCCTGTCTGTTATTCGCTCTTCTTGTCGTAAATTTCCTAACTTTTTTCTCTCAGATTATTACTCTTGATAAGAGTGGCAAGGAGATCACTTCTGTCGGCTCCAATTATTTTGGTTTCGATAGTGAAGTTCCTCTCGACGTCCTCCGCTCGCTGTATCTGCGTTCTCATTATGTGGTCTCTGCGAGCGATGTTCAACCTGTCGAAGAACTCGACGTCGAAACGCGCGAGCTACAACATGCCAGGTTCAATCAGGGTCATGACGCATACCAGTCAAAGTCAATCTACCACCCTGATACTCGATCTATCTCATACACTACTCTCTCTCGATTTTGCCCTGTAAAACTTCTTCCTCCTTCCGCGCGTAAGCGAATCTTGGTCACTGGTGGTGCTGGTTTCGTCGGCTCGCATCTCGTCGACCGCCTCATGCTCCTGGGCCATGAAGTCACTGTTCTTGACAATTTTTTCACGGGCTCCAAGACCACTGTTAGCCATTGGAACGGTCATCCAAATTTTGAACTGGTCCGCCATGATGTTGTTGAGCCATTCATGATCGAGTGCGACCGTGCGTTCTTCTTGATCTCTTATGTCCCATTGCTCACACCTTGGTCTCTTTTAGAGATTTATCATCTTGCTTGCCCTGCTTCTCCCCCGCACTATCAATTCAATGCAGTCAAGACCATCAAAACTTCGTTCATGGGAACCTTGAATATGCTCGGACTTGCGAAACGCACAAAGGCCCGGTTCTTGATTAGCAGCACATCTGGTAGGCATACATTAACTTTCAAATGAAAAAAATACTCACAGGCAGATAGAGGTCTATGGTGATCCCGAGGTGCACCCCCAAACCGAAGAATAGTGCGTGCGATGTTTCAAATGTCCGTTTGCAATGATCGATTGACTCGATATCACCCATACAGTTGGGGCCACGTGAATCCTATTGGACCCCGAGCATGTTATGACGAAGGAAAACGTGTCGCTGAGACTCTGACCTATGGATTCCAAAGACAGGACGGTGTTAATGTGCGAGTTGCACGTATTTTCAACACCTATGGCCCTCGAAGTATGTACTCAGCAGGTGCTGTATTCAATGATATCGGCTGATCTGGAGATGTTTCAGTGAACCCCTATGATGGTCGGGTCGTTTCCAACTTTATCGTGCAAGCGCTCAAAGGCCAAGACATGACGGTTTACGGCGACGGCAAACAGACGCGGTCTTTTCAATATGTGCACGACCTCATTGACGGGTTGATCGCCCTGATGAACTCTGATGAGTCACGTCCCGTCAACATTGGTAACGGTGACGAGTTTACCATTGGTGAGTTCGCCGAGCTGGTAAGAGAGATTGTAGAAAAAGTCCAAGAGGAGGATGGAGACAAACCTACACGGCGCGTTCAGATCGTATATGAGCCCATGCCCACCGATGACCCACAGAAGAGACGGCCCGATACCACTCGAGCCAAGGAGTCTCTCGGCTGGCAGCCAAGATGGACGGTCCGAATGGGGCTGGAGGAGATGGTGAGATACTACAAGGCCAAAATGGCCGAGGGCGGCATTTGACAAATTTCTCCATTCATCGATATACATACAATCATGCGGACCTTGCTAGATGTTTTGCTTTTTTCTAAGCTGTTTCCTGTAGTAGACCTTGACTACATGCTGTCTGGATGCGCAATTAACTTATTTGGTCGTACTCTCCTTTGAAAGTCACTGCATATTATTTTCCACTGGCATCGACAGTTCAGATCTTGGCAAGGCTCGTTGATAAACCCCGTATCTGACAAGGAAGATGCCCTAAGATACCTGGCTGACAGACTGATTTGATGCCTGCCAAATTCTCTCAGCTGTGGACCCGATCAGGCGAGAATCCCCCTTATGGCTTATCGAATTGCGTAAACCAAGGAAGAACTACATGGCACAGTACAGTTGTGGAATTGAGAGTGGGCGAGATTATGCAAGTACATTATGCAGTAAAGCTGCGTCTGTGAACTGATAGAAGATGACAATTATACGATTATAGGTCCAACACTCCGCGGGTGATGGATTGTAAGCAGGAACATTTATATGGGAACTCGCTGAATGGGAAGTTTCGGAGTGCCAGCAACTTTAACCATCGAATCCTTAATGATACGCATCTCAAGAGAACCGGTATAAGCGACACGACGTAATCGACCATCTGCAGCGAGGTCCTGGGCCGAAGGTTTGTCGGCCGAGTCACTGTCGCGTTCGGACGGAAGAAAAGTTTTCCCTAGCCAAAAGATCGGAATATTAAATGATGTGGTAAGGCAAAACAAGGTTTGGAAGAGGTTCACCCGCGATAGACAATCCATTCTTCTCGCCATGAAACCAATGGCTGGTTTGCCTGTCAGAATATCTGGAGCAAATTGGAGTCTGAATTCAGCAATAACAAGGTCTGGGAAACATACCTTCTCAATGGGCGTCCGTCGGGTCCCAACGGGGAAAACGCATTTTTTAGTCTCTTCCGGAATTGAACAAGGGTGTCCATTTGGCTGTTCACGACATCTGCAGGGAGACAACAGAAAGAAAGTGAAGACGTTGGATCGCGATTTGCGATGCTCTCATCTCCCATGATTTTCGCTAAAGTGGATAGTGCCGCCTTCATTCTCTCTGGTTTAGGGGTTTGTGGACGTGAGGGTTCTGAACGTTTGTGTGGAAGCCGAGAGATAAATTTCGCAAAAACCTGATTTGCAATCGAGGCATGCCCAGGAATAATGCTGAGCATTCCGGTACCACCTTTCACAGTGTAGATGACTGCACCGCCCTCAGCGTTCGAAAGCTGCGAAGCTAGTTTCTCCGCGTATTTTTTGGGGCAAGCTTCGTTGCGCTCGCCCTGTATGGAATATGAAGACATCAGCGTCGTCAAAGGTATAGCAGTGTGAGGATCGAACAAACGTGGATAAGAAGGACCGGCTGTTTGATAGAAGCATATGCTTCTGGCTTCAGCGGTGTACGCTGCGATGAGATGAGTGTGGAGAAACAAAACGTGGTAATTTATACGAACATTCATGGTAGTATTCCAGGTCTCAGCTATTCGTAGGCCTCGGGAAGGCGGAATATTGGTTTCCCAAAAGGCAATTAGCTATACATAGCAAAAGATTATTTGGAAACTCAAGTTGTTCAAGAAGGGGATGATACAAACCTCGTCTTGTAACTCTGGATCACAGCCCTGGTGCAAAGGTCCAACGCGAGACTATGCTCAATATATGGAAACTCACAGGACCGACGATGAAATCCACAGCTTCCTTAGCAACATGTTCAAAAGCTTCCAGATCTTCGGCACTGCACCAACTGTGCACTAGCTCATCGAATGCAGTATACATCCATTGGAGTCTGATATAAATAGATCAGCCAGGGAAGATTATCATTGGGAACAATCAAAATAATATTATCGCTTACTCAGTTGGCGCAGGGACGTTACACAGGGTCAGGCTAAGACACATTTCGGGAAATCTTTTCACAGCCTGTTTAAGAAAGAACAAAATTGAGGGTGCATGGCACATACAGGAATGCGAAACGAAGAGCACAGCAGATGGAGAGGCTTTCAAGTGCCAGAATATGACATGGAGGAAGATTTAATGTCTAAATCAAGAATCAGTAGATGCTGCAGCACTTTGAGCAGAAGTATCAGTCACCTGATGGCAAAATGCAAGATCTGCAGCTTCAACCCAACTATCATGACGTCCACTTGGTCTACAAGTCGACCTGCCGCAAGTGCGCATGTCGAATGCAATGAGATTGAAGCTTCCGCCTAGACGGGGGTCTCCAAATTGATTACCCAGCCAGGATGAATCAAGAAATAACGGATGAAGTATTATGACGGTGCTTTTCTCGGGGTCGACATGAACGTTGGAATGGGGTCTGTTGGTGGTGTAGTAGATGGAAGCATAATCATCTGCCGAATGAAGGTCTACATAGGGCATTCTGACCTGTAGACGACAGCGTTAGTGGACCTGGTGGTGGGAAGCAAGCAGTATCGCAGCTGAACATATTCATGGAATCTAGTACCTCACAAATGACCGAATCTTCAGATCTTCCGAGACCCTGAATAGATCAGATCAGATCAGATCGCTTAGTCACCACTCCACAATATTTGGACGATAGCTTGTTCAGTATTACTGCCGCAATACATGTGCTTCAATCGCTTCAATTGTCGCTCAGGTAGCTGCTCAGAGCGGCAACAGATTGAATGGGGAACATGGATGACTTCCCATAGCGCTAACTTGAATATCTAACTTCAAATCGGTGGCGTTAAGGGTCCCTGGCCGAGATGCCGATGACAAAAACGTTAGAATGTTGAATTCAAGAGGCTTTCTAAACCTTAAATCTAGAAGGGGGGTCCAGACCCCCCTTCCAAATTCTAAATCAATAGTTGAATCCGAATAAGGTAATCCACGGGGCAGTTCTGTCCCTTTTTGTCCTCGCATCTCTGCTCGACGTTGAACGTGTCGTGTACAACTCCTTCCTGTCCCCGGGTCCTCTAAGGTGAGTTTTGATTCTCTCCCCAGTATTGCTAGAGCTTTTCATTGGTAGCTCATCCGGATCTTAGGCTCTTAGCCGGTATAGACCAGGGTCCATCCCTCGGCCAATAAGCAGGAATGGAGTCTTTACCAAAAAGATGATGCCGCTACACCCTTCGTCATCAACGGTGAGGTCCTAATCTCAAAGTTGTGAAGGCCGTTCATTGAAACTTTACACCAGCCCTGAATCTCTGCTGCAGCCCGTCGTCTTCCACAGCAATTTATGGTTTAGCGCTGCTATGCTCCTCTCGTAACCAACGTCAACTTGTTTAGTTGTTTATGGAACGAAAACTTGAGCAAAATTGGGTTTCTGAGATGTATAAAAGCTGAAGGAAAATCATGACATGCCATCTCGTAGCTTTCTCCTGCAGCGCCTCTCGCTCTATTAGTTCTTCTAACTTGATTTAAGAGCCATTCCGAGTTAGGGTCACTTGACTAATTAAGAAAGTACGATATCATCCTTGTGGTTTTCTAAATCCAAACTTCAAACTGATTTTAAAGTCCGCAGAACAAGGTTTAGAAATAGAAAATCAAGTTAGCGCTATGGGAAGTCATCCCATAGCTCATGACAACCAGAACTCTATGAAGGTTAACCGCTTAATTTATATTATTCATCACCATCATTCAGTAAATTTTCAGGATCGGAATTTTCCTTTGTATTTTAGTTATACCTTTCCGAGTCCATCTCGGTACTCGGTAACGTATACGGGCCTCAACGGTAGCGAACGGAGGTCCCGGGAACGGATGTTTAAGAGCTAATAATGTTCTCCAACACCTGCATTACGCGCTGCTGACGCTGATACACGTAATCTGAGGATGTGACAACCACATAGCTAATAATATACCACTTACATCTCTTGCCGCACCTTGAGTGGACACAAACATGGTAGGAACATTATGAGAAGCAAGTGCAGTTTGTTGTTTTGATATTAGACCATCCCAAGCGATAAGCGCACGGTCCCGGTCAAATTTCTCAAGCTCTCTCTTGAAAGTGGCTCGAATCATCTAGGGTGCACATCAACCTATCTGACAAGGATATTCAGAGAAATCAAATACATCTGCTTCGTGCTTTGATAATTTGCCATCGCCTGTCATCTTCGCTCTGGAGGTTAAAGTAGGATGGAACAATATGTTTCCACATAAACGTCAAAAACGCACTTGGTTACTGCAATCTTGACCTTGTCTTCGTACTTCTTGTGAATTGCACAACGATCTTCGCAAAGCTGTCGTTCAAGGTCATCTTGGTCTTTTTTCATCTGAGGCAATGAGTCCACCTGGCAACTCTTTTCAATCACATAACATACCTGTTTTATCACATCAACGAAGTCGGGGTCCTCGGCCAGCTGGCCAAGGTATGGCAAGGCTTGCTGAAATGTGTACGATCGCGTGTCTGTTTGCACGCGCGGAGGCACAGGAGCAGCTGAAGGGGTAGGTTCGTGTCGCCGGGGAACCGGCTGTGCCTTGTGGCTGGAATCTTCGTCCCGCGAAAGTGGAGGGGGCAGGAGTGGTGGGAGAGAATGTAATTGTGATAGAAGAGATGCAACTGAAGTTGAGGTGGCGACAGACGAGCCGGCTGGCTGTTCATCAGAGGTCGTGGATGGGGTTTCCTCGTTCTGTGTGGACGGAGAGGTAACTTCTTGCCATGCCTGAGATACGCGTAGCTGATCGAGCAGAGCCTTCACGCCAGCGGGATCCTACAAGCTATCAGCTTCGACAGTGGACTGTGATAACAGTGAATCATGCCGAATCACATTGATATTTGTGAAGCTCATACAAATCGAGTGTACATGTGAAATGAGCGACTCAACAGGTGCCCAAAGGGCTGTTGGCAGTGGCAGTGCTATTATTGTCAATTGTGACTCGCCGTGATACCGCTCTGCTCAGTACGCCGAACTCGCAGAAGAACTCAGCATGCTCAATTGGAGGCATGTTATGTTGAAGACGGGTGGTCATGAAACATGTTTGAATTTCCAACTCAGGGCTCCAATCAAGTTCCGCGTAATGCGATGGAAGCGACCTCGGCTATACGGGATATGTGTCCTTGCATTTGTGAGTTGGCTATCAGCATGAATATCATGATTCGATGAAGAAGCAGATCGTGAAATAGACAAGGCTGCATTTGGTCATATCGCACACTACTAATGACTATACTTTTATACTTTCCTGCGGTGGATCGATCCAGATCGATTCTTACTCCTGGTCACGGTGCGCTACCGCCAGCAGATGATATCAATTCGATTCCACTGCTAGGGCAGTAAGGGCTGTCGCGGACCAAAGTAGCGCTATCGAGTGATGAGGAGGCCGACCCGCGGCGTTATTTTACTTCATACGTTTCAGTAGGATAGGTCGAGATTAATTCATGCTATTGGCGACCCTGTGGAGGACACTCGGGACGGCTCACGGGACTTTGTATGGGTTCAGGAGAGAATTACCTGCGGTGTATGACATCATTACATAACCTACCGCGATGAAAGTATTGCCGGGCATTGGTAGTGCCGATCACTGGTTGATGCGCGCTCACGGCTGCGCATAATGTCGAATGGTAGGGCCGACGTAGGGACGAAGGCCTGTCTAGCCTTGTCTAGCCTGTACATGGGCGAGTATGATCCGGTCTAACAGGCCCGTTTAAAGATTAGCCCACATATACGCTCGTATACGGTGACATATTCAGGGACAAAGTAGAGTTTGAGTTTGAAGGAGTGGAAGCCACAAAGTGAACATTGACGACGCGGGGTAGGGTCGAGAAGATGTATATGATTGATCGGGCTATACTCGGGCAGCGGACTGGAGCAGACCCTGGCTGTAAGACTCGGACAAGCGGAGACAGTGGGCGCTGTAAATGTAGACTTTCAAGTTGAAAGGCACCGAGGTCACCATAGCTAAGGCCTAGCGCTAAGGATTGGAGGCGGTCCGACGGATGCGGTCGAGGTACTTTGAAAAAAAAAAACCCCTGAGTGTCAGGACCGAAGATATGCCG
>QOVE01005488.1:0-31603 GCA_003521275.1 Tricholoma sp. MG99 | reverse complement strand
ACCCCTGAGTGTCAGGACCGAAGATATGCCGAGATAAATAACAATAATCTATAATAATACAAAATATAGTATATGTATCAAGGCGTGTTTGATAGAGGTTTAACATGAGGCGGTGGGAAAGGATTGCCTGGCAACCACGCCAAAGTTCCCACGGCCATTGCCAACCTTTACCCAAGTACTCTCTCACCCACTGTCCCCTCTCCTCGTCCTCACTCTTCCTCTTCCTCCTCCTTTCCTTCCTTTCCGATCTCTTTCTCTTTCTCAAATATGCCTGAACAAGATCCACAGGGTACTTCTTCTCATATGATGAAGACTACAAAACGAGGCAGACCTTTTCTCAAGGTTTTCTTCTCATCTTTTTTTCATTCCATTTCTCTCATCTCACCGTTTCTCTACCAGGATACTCTTGACCTTTTCGCTACTTTAATTGTCTCACTCGAACTATTCCCCCACAAACAGTTCTTCCGTACTTTTCCTAATTCGTTTTCAACGTTCGTCTCTTATTTCCATTGCTCTCCCTTCATCTTACCATACCTCTTTTCTAGTGATGAAGCTGCTCAAAATCTCGCTTCACTTAAGTTCTCACAGTCTAATCGTGGGCCGGATCCCAGAGAACCCTCACGTGTAGTAACGACAACCACCACCACGACTTTTTCCATGACACGGGAAATGGCAAAGGCAATGAGCCAGCATTTTATGGACGCACGTTTAATCGAGAACGCAGCAGACCCCGGTTCAAACCTCTTCAAAGATCGCGGTGTCTATGTTCTCACTCCAAAGGGTCTTCACGTTCTCGAACGTTTTATTAGCAAGAATGGAATCAACGCAGATCATCTCCAGCAGGTCTTCGCAACACAGCCCATCTGCATAAAGCTACTTCACCTGGAGCGGCGGTCTATAGACGACGAGATCATTGTCTCGCAGTCCGTAATCACTGCACTCTTCCGCCGCTTCGTTGGTCGCCAGCCCAATTTTTTGCCTCAGCCAGGCGCACAAATGGACGCTTTCCAACGGTATAATGAAAGGTCTAAAGGTGTCACTCTCATGGAGGTCATTGAGAAGGCTCAGCCCCTCCAGGGAAGGTCGCAGCAGGTTCACAAATTCTGCTTCGGTGCCGTCACAGCTTTGGAGTGGCTTTGCGATTTTACCTCCGTAGTGGGTCGCGAAGAGGCGGCTGAAATGGCCGCACAATTTGTTCGTTTTGGTCTCATCGCCCTCGTAAGCGATAAGCGGAAAAACAATGATTCGGCTATCATCTTCACGGTACGTGGATCTGCTCCTGGAGGTAATTCGCCTGTTAGCGTACGTCTACCTTCATACTCTCGGTGCCTCCTGTCTAATCAATACCCATCAGCAACACGGCGAATTCCGTTGCACCGCTAAAGCTATTTACAAGATCACCGAGGAAGGTCGTCGGCTCGCTCACTGGGATGGTTCACGTGCGATAGGAGCTCAGGACTCCCCGAACGCATCCACTTCCAATCTTGTTGGAGAACGTTCATCTACGGATGATTCCTTGGAGAATGGGGTTGACAGGAAGCCGACTTCAGACGCCAAACTACACCGACGAATATCCATGGCGGAGAAACTGAACGCTAGCTATGAGACTCAGGGTGGAAAGGGCAAGGAGAGCAACACCGATCGTCTGCGGTATATCCTGGAGGAGCCTGCTTTGAGATCCCTCTTTCGGGAGTTCCTACGGAGCAACTTTTGCGAGGAGAACTTGTCGTTCTGGCTGGATGTCCAGGACTTCAAGCGGAAGTTCAGCATTACCTCAAGTGCGATGGCCGTCAATCCTACGCAGCGGACAGGTGTTCGGGGTACACCAGGGCAAGCCGCGATGGAGAAACATCACGAGTCTCTCATCAACACCGCTTGTGTGATCCACAACACATACCTTGCGCCGTCAAGTCCGTGCGAATTGAACATAGATCATGGACTACGGAACGAATTAGCTAAATACCTAGAGGACGCCGTAACGAATCTTTCGGGCAAATCGCTGCAGGGCCGCGTGGAACCCGAGCAGGCAAATGCGTTCAATGCCACGCAGCTGCAGACGATGATTAAACTGTATGAGCGGATCCAGATACACGTCTTCCGCTTGATGGCAACAGACTCTGTTCCGAAAGTACGTCTTTTTAGTTTTCCCCCTTTAATGTATTCAACTCGTCTTCAGTTCATCAAAACGCCCAAGTTCCTTGCCATGCGGAACTGGGTCGAAGATTTCGACCCAACAGAAAATGATATACACCTCCTAACGTCTGGTCCTATTGCCCCGCCTGGTCTAAGCCCGTCGGAGGAGGTAGGGGGAGCTTATATGACAGTGTCTCAGCAGGGCAGTGAACGAGAGCATCGTCAGCATGTGACGCAGGCTACTACTGGTGCCGTAGCACCAGGATCTGCGCCAGCATCGCCGTAAAACACGACCTCATTTTGGATCTTCTCGCATGCATATGACTAGGACTTTACAGGCATCTTGCGCACATTGACACGCTTACCCTCATCATTACATCTCTATGCGCATCTTTTTTGTTTTGTTTTTGTTCTCAGGTTGTTCAGATTTCATGTTCTTCTTTTTTCATCATTCGAGGCAATCAGCATAGCTTGGTAGGCCGGCCCCCGGTGGTCTTTCATCTTCATTGTCATACTTAATCATCTCCTGTTCATATCCTCATGCATTTTTTGCTGCTTTCTTCGTATATTACTACCCGTTACCTGCTTGCTCCCTTTACCCTTTTAGGCCCTCTCAATGTCCTGTAATTCCTAATACCTTACATCGCCCACCTCTCACCTTAGGGTACGCACGGTCAGCTCCCGCCTAATATTGACTCATCACAACTTATATTCAGACTCTTTACATTATCATCCGCTGTACGTACATACATATTATGCAAACCTCGATACATGGAACACCAAAAATAATGAGTTTTTTTTTGCGCTAGAAGGTTGCTGGTTGAGTACTGAGTAGTTCAGTCTACACTCTTCTCACTCAGGCGATCATCGCTGTCACGGGACTGGGGTCCTAAATTTTGAGCAGATGATCCACGATGCTACAGAAAGGAGGCGCACCCGACACGTGGAATTCATTTACCTGAACCGCCCCTGCACTTGTGATGCCTGCAGTTGCTTATCCATCTGTTCATATCCAATGCAAATACTTATCGTTCAACGGAATGAGATCGACTGGACCATGCTTCTACAGACTCCATTGCTATCTCTCTATTGGTGGCTTTTCTGTTGCTATTATGAAACTAAAAGGAGATCCATCAGCACACAAAGCCGGACGAACTTGAAGCTCCTGGGTTCTTCGCTGCAGCATCCCCAAATGGGAACGGCTATTTAGACAAGTTGATAGTGCCAGCTTGGGGCACAATTTGGCTCTCCCCGGTATCAAACTAGGCGAGCAGCTTTTCTCGTATACCTACTACAAACGACATGTATGCGTCTTTCGGTTCCCTAATTTGGACTCTAGAGAAGTTCTTTACCGCATTCGGATGCAGCATTACTAGAGGTGCCAATTTTCTGGAACGAAGATACTTTGTCCGGGTCTTGCGACCGCATTTTTGTTCGGAGCATTTACCTGGGGTTTGGAAATTCATATTAGATACAAAGTCACATCTACAGACCTACAGCCACAGGCGGAGATATGCTCCAGGCATAGGATAATAAGTTTCCGAACTGAAGTAATGTGATTTCGATGTCGCGATCCATTCTCATGGCAATTCCACCGGCAGTGCTAGGCATGCCAGAAATAGAATCAGCGTCCGCTTTTGCGATTCGGACAGAAAGAAGATCACGTACCTGTCGATCCTACAGTTGGGCCAGCAATGATTATGATACCAAACACTCAGCCATCCAACGTCTGGCGCGTCAGATGCCAGCCTATTTGAAATGCTCGTGGTACCCTTCAACACGAGCATAGACGCACCCTAGAATCTCGCAAGCAGGCATCGATCTACGTAGCTTGTCAACAACGAGGTCAAAGATCCTCAGAAAGCGTCGACAGCCTTGTAAAATAATCTAGATTCGTCGGTAAACAAATGATGCCTTCGCGTCCCCTTTGCACATATTTGGTTCCGGACCTATTGTCGACCGACAACAATAATTGTGGCAACAAACTTGAACTTATTCATACAGTTATCCATGTCCTGGCTCAACGATTTTTCTGGTGGCACCACTCCTCCTTATACTGCGGATCCTGCAGAGCCAAAGGTCAAAGATCCTAGCATTCCTAATAGAATGGTGTCCGACAAACCTGCTAACCGACCTTTCTTGGCGTATGTCTACTTCCCCTGAGGTCTATATCTGTATCTTATGAACTGCAAAGCTATAAGGAATACCGCGCAAAGCAAGAAACACTACATAACGCTTGGAAGGAGAGACAGAAAGACCGAGAGGCCAAGCTTGCTCGAGGAGTGGAGGTTGGACCTGAGGAACCCGATCCAACGGCTCAGCAAGAAGTCACCTTGCTAGGTTTCCTGAAGTTTCTTGTATATCTATTATTATTTACTGCACTTGCTGGGAAATTCTTTACGGGCAGCTTTACGTGGGAGTATCGAAGTAAATGGCTTCTGCTGAAGACCTATTGGCCGGTCAGTCCATGAACGCTGTACTCTTTGACCCAATGGCTCATTTCGTAGCAAAATCAACGTCTTTTCTCTGAAAAGCTGTTGGCAGACCACGATGGCTCTGTGTTAGGAAGGCCTATCTATCTCGCAGTGAGTGGATTATGATCTGTATATTCTTGCGTTAGGTTTACATTCTACTCGACTGGGAGATTGATGGGGACGTATACGACGTCTCAAGTGGCAGTGCCTACCAACCGGGTGGTTCGTATCACATCCTGTAGGTTTGGATTATATTGTTCATGGCATGGCTTTTGATGATGCATAGTGCTGGCGTTGATGCTGCAAGAGCGTTTGGTACTGGATGCTTCCAAGCTCATAGAACACATGACATTCGTGAATTGAGCGAGAGCGAACTACAGGCAAGGCTTCTTGGTCTGGTATTATGATGTGGAGCTCAGTTTGCTTTTGCAGAGTCTCAATCACTGGAAGAAATTTTATGCTGAGCATGAGAGATATACCAAAGTTGGAAGGGTTTTGCACGCTCCCATCGACCCAGCAAGTCCGATTCCCGAGCATTGTGATCCCAAGAAAGGCGAGGCTCAAAGAGCGAGCAAAGCTCGTAAAAAGGCAGGAACGGAGAATCGGAAAGAAAGGCATGATGAATTGTGATCATATATAGTCTGTCGTGTACATACAACCTATTCTATACATATACTGAATATGTCTTGTAGCTAGGGGAGCATATAAAGCAGAGGATGTGAAAACAAGCGATGACCATTAAATAAATTCATGACTAGGGTATGTAATGTCAACGTTCCAAATAGCAAGCCACGTGTCGAACATGTACATACCTACTTGGGCGCTCCATGTGTTAGGAGGTAATTTTTTAAGATTGGGAAATCTGCCATGGAGGCGTCGATCATGGAAGAAAAAGGATTGTCACAATATTTCGCGATGACAATGTTCCCTCGCCAAGCGACTTCTTCCTTGGACATTCGGCCCTGGATTTCGCGGATACTTTTGTTGATAGGAAACAACATCCCATCCCTAGAAATGGTGGGATAGAAGATTACATATGGATTAGCGAATTTTTTGTTCATCCCGTCCAACGCTTCTACCAGCTGTTAATTCAAGTTAATCACCAGTAAACGCATGGCCTGTTATCTTATCTATTACCTGGTACTTCCATGCTCTGGGCCCTAGCCCTTCGGCAATCTAAAGTGGTATCAATAATGATGGTGCTCAGAGACCACAGAACCACGCACATTGTCCATAAAAACCTCTGGATGAGGCATGCGTGAAGGTGATGTGGTATAAGAGGCATGATGACTCGTCGCCGTCATAGGACTAGCACAAAAGTTAATGCTATATTCCGAAGAGTGAAAGGTGAGCATCTGGACCTAGTCATGAGTTGGACAAGGTGAGGAGGGCGGTCTATAAGATATCAATGATAAATAGCTTTTCCAGCAAGTGTCGACCAACCGTCCGAAGGGAACAGAATGGCGTTGAAACAGATCAGTTGATCCATCGGAACAGGAGTGAACGAAGAGGAACTTGAAGAGGGGTTTAAAAATGTAAACTTGGGAAGCTGTGGCAAAATGTTCAAAGCTCCAGAGGCTACCTGAGCACCGAGAATGAATAAACCTTGGCTCAGGCGCCATCCTTATATATCTGTGAAAGGAGGAACAACGAGGGTGCGGTGCTTGCTCGATCGAAGAGCTAGTAGTCGATGTAATTAGCCAACCACGCTGTTAGACAATTTGAAATCCGTACCGGACTAGTAGTGAAGGATCGACACCCTGGAATCATAGCTATGTATTAACGTCCAGTGTGATTCGAGTGTGCGATGAATTCGCGTACAATGACCTGTCATGGTTTCAAGCGTGCAGTACAGGTTAAACTAAACCTTACGAAAGTGATCGTTCCGAGTCATCCATCTGTGCACTGTTAGATTTAAGGCGCGATCATGAACCTCGAGAAGGACATTGGGTCAAGAAGACGAAATTGGGGAATTTACCGCGCAAGCATATGAATATTGTATAACTTGAATGCCGTAATTTCCAAGTGGGTTCCACTTGATGATCAATTTGAGCCATCACTAACTATAACACTTTTATGATTTCCTTCCGGAGTCTTGGCAATCGTATTTTGGTTTCGAATCTGAACCGAAATTGTTCATCGAATAGCAGGATCCTAGACGTCGGTACGATGTTTGACGGTCTCTTGTTTCCGGAACAGAGTCTACTCCACTGTGATCACTCCAAGCACGCCTCTCTAGATTCATGATTCCTGGTTCCCACCAATACTCGTGCCCTTCGTAATCGATCCGTCTATCCATGGACGTTTCATAGCCAGCGAGCAGGATATCACACAGAAGAGGATGAAATACATCCTACGTGCCGGCCCCCAGGTGGTGCCACTGGTGTTCCTTGATCGTCGAAACGCACAGTGACAAGAATTTTGATCTGCAGGTATTTATGTCAGGAGATTCTCGATGGCACGATCTGCGAACAGCCAACGCGTGTATCCGCAATTACTCCGCGAATATATTGCTTTGTTCTTCGATAATCATTATCGACACCCACAACCGAGACTGGCCTGTTGTACAGAAGCATATATCCGCACAGTGGGTTGGTTTTTGACGTTGATTACTCTTATGTTATCCAATAGGACCCGAGCAAAGCTATATCCCTTTGGCCAGTGCTACGCTGTCTGCAGTCCCTCTTTTTCTTTTGCCGCATCGGACCCGGGCCCTTCAGTTTTCATTTGGTATGTATCTGTCCTCATGGCCTGTCCTCGATCCGGGATCCGTGTTCTGTCTTTTATAGGTGGAATCTCTCAACTTTGTGCTATCGCGTCTGTTGCCTACTTGCCAGTCATAGGTTTACTAACGATCCGATACGATAACTCTAAAATATCGTCTGCTGACATCCACTTGAACCTCAGTATATTATGTGGACGCCGTTGATCTTCGCACCGGGTTGTTAACTTGCTTTACTCCTTCCTAGATTCCGTATCTCTGTGAGACTCAACACGTGAACATCCGATCCCCAGAAGGAAGGCCCTTTTTCAAACTCGCCTATAGCGTCAACTTGAAGCATATGACGGACAGTGACTCGTATAATATTCCATCTTGCATGACTCAGTCGCTCGCTGATGCGTATCGATAATAAAGGTCTCTCTTGATGCGTCTTGCTGACGTCGTTATTATACTGGGATTCGACTGTGTGAGGTCATCCTCAACCCATTTATTTCGGCGGCTTCTTTCCCTGGAAGAGTTCCACAGGTTTCTTAGCAGTCCGTTGTTCCTTCAAAAAATTGATTTCCCGAATGGTGCGCTTGAGAGTTGAGCGGCTCCGTCCTGTGACCGCACCTGAATAATTTGAATTGCCCTTCATTTAATTTATGGCTGCTCTAGGCCAGACATATTGCACGCGAAGCCCTCCCTGCAAGCGGACTCTATTGCACTCCTCAGCGACCTGGGAAATGGCGTCTTAACCCCGTGAAATTGAGGAGTCCTTACTGTACCACTGTCGTCTATGGAACGGGTATACCCAATAGCGCGGCAATCACTGGAAGAAAGAACCACACGATGCAAACTATACCGTGACTAATTCGGTATAATTCATTATGAAAGGTTTACTGAAGCTTTTGCTAACGTTTGAGAGACCCAGTAAAATTGGGTAAGGGCCGTAAGGCGGTCCACTAAATTTATTAACCTTTGTATTCTGCCGTGTGGCGGTAACAAACCCCTTGTACATGTCAGAATCGAGGGTGCCAGGTGGTACACTGGTGTAGTGGTATACGACTTGAGAGATTGATTCAAACATGGACTTGTTCTAGTTGTCGGATAGGCTTGAGAAGACGGTTACAACAAGCGTTTGAAATTGCACCGCGTACCAGGTCAGCGAAAATCATTTGAGCCCGTGGTTCTGTCCACTCGGATTCCTAATAAGGAAAGGATGAGAAATTGACTTGGACGCGATAACCAAACAAGCTGAGCAACGGCTGCAACAGCGAGTACAGCCTGAAGCCTGAAAATTTCTTAATCTCTCTGGCATTCTACAGTTTCAAATGGATGCTGGCTTCCTTGTTTCAACCCAACTTTCTTCCTTGTTCCCATCTCATGCCACATCCATCCCCCTCCAAACAGCGCGTCAGGGTGTGCCACTTCCTCCTGCGCCTCAAGAATCAGATCCGCCAGCAGAGCATGCCACACATTCCTCTTTGCTACATACACCTGTCACTGGAACCATCCTGCTTCGCGTTCTTCATGGTGGTCTCATCATCGAGCTTATTTCTCTCTCTACTGAGGTCCCACCAATTCGATTTATATTTCCTGCACTCATTGTTCCATCTCCCGCCATGTTCTTATGGGACTCTACAGAAATCCACGTTCTTGTAGTGACGCGAACAGGCTCTTTATACCGTCTAGTAATTCCAGTCGACAATGGCCATAATTTATGGCTGAATCGTACTGAGGATATATGGCCTCGCGAATATCTCATCAAGAACTTCGCAGACACTATACATGGTGTAGTGCACGTCCAAGGAACAGATTGTGTAGCTATTGGACTTCCAAACGGCTCGCTGTTACGACTAGAAACGGAATATGTTGGTGAGGAAAGTGATAGTGAGTGGATTTATTGTTGTATGCCTCATTTCATCGCTAAGCATTACATATTAGACGAATGGGGAGAATCCTTGTTTCAGCATACATCATTCCTCTCGTCTATTACATCTTTCCTACCAACGCTGAACAGCGGATCTGCCAGTGACTCGGAAATCGTTTCAATGGCCACTCATCCATGGCCTACCGATATTGGACATATATGGACATTTTCGAGAGACCTTACCGTGCGATATTGGAAAGCAAAGATTGGCTGCATCGCGTCGAAACCTTTGGCCCAGGTGTTTCATACTCGGGAGTCATCCCCAATCTCGGCAAATGGAGCCAAACCCCATATACTAGTGGATTCCATGCATCAGACCCTTCTGCGGGTTTTTTCAACAAGTTCGCGCGAAGACCGCGTCTATGTACTTGTGTTCATCCCCACTATCACTTCTCTCTCTTCGGGCGGTACTTTCCAGCTGCTTGACACAATTGCTGATCAGCTGTGCGACATCGGGAGTATCGAGTGTTCTAAAAATACCGCGCATTGCCATCTTCAAGATTTCATGGTGATCGGCGACTCTTTATACACGCTTTGGGACCGTCAGGGCCAATCTATGGCTGAAAAAACGGACATTAATGTTAACGAGTTAGATAACAATGAGCTCCGCCCAGTAGTATGGCACGCCGCCTCCTATGCAACGGAACCGGAGCTTACCCCTGCTTATCTCGAGGAGCATCTCCTCGCCCCTGGCTCTCTGACGGACAAGTTTTACGAAGCCATCATAAGACCAGGAATGTTTTCAGCACTTACCCTGCGCACTGCCATCGACCAATATACAGATGCATGTCTCTCCTTACCAGGTCCTCGGCCCCCTCAACTAACTACCACGTATGCTTCCTTAAACGAGCACATCGCGGCCGTGGTGGGATGTACGGTTAGCCTAAATCGTGACCCTCAGACTGGTGCCTTTCAACATGCAAATTACTGGAATGCACTGAAAAGAGATTGGGAGGGTTTCATTGCCCGATGTCGTGAGGTAGAGCGGAGTGCTCGTCGTCCGCTTGTCCTTGGTGCCCAAGAACAGGGCGACATAATCATCGTGGAACGGGAGAGGGTGGGGGCACTCGTAAAGGCAGATCTGCCGATTCAGCTCCGAGGTCTTCTCTCAAGCGAGTGGTCTGATCTCGACTCGCAGTACGATCTCCTAAGCATTGTATGGACTTTGCGGTCCAAGCTAGGTCCCCAAGTCATGCTGAACTTGGAGAATCGTCTTATGGATATTGTACACCAGGAGATTGCCTTTTCTTTTGTTGATATCCTGCAGGATCAAACGCGACGTTTGAAATTCACGGAAGCCATTGATGAAGGCTCCGCAAGCTGGATCATCGGGCGTTTACAAAGCATCACCGACCTTGACGCAGCTACTCGTACCGTGCTCGATGTCATCGGTGGGTTTGATATGGAAATCAAAAGGGAGGAAGATGAAGTAGAGCTACTTCTACCTCCTCCTCATTCGCATTGGTCGCGAGCTGTTACTGCAGCATATATAATAAAAACTATTGAAGCGCGCTATGATCTATGCCTATCTCTTGTCACCCTGCTCTTTTTCCTTTCAGACGAGCTTTCCGAGTGGGATCCTGCGCTGTTGGCAGAAGTCCTTGCGGTCTTCCGAGGAGTGGCTATGCTGCGATTCGTGGCAAGACACCCTGCGGGCCCACCTTCCGACATGTCTGCCGCTTCTAATGATCAGTTGACGCCAGACGACGTGGTGTCGCGTATGCGTAACATGAATGTTTCACATGGCAAAACACTTATCTCACCGACTTACTCGCTCATACATCGCCTCCTTGCTCAGTCAGGTGATATGCACAGGCTTCCAGGTGCAGCCCACCGTTTCCTTGATGCCATAGGACTATTGCAGTCCGTTTCGCCTGCTCACACAACGAAGTTCGAAATTGTTTTCTGCGAGAGGCTACGAGAGCTTGGGTTCTATGCGGCTACAAGAGAACTACTCTCATGGTTGCCAAGAACACCAGGGGGCTCCTATGTTCTTGCCAGATTGTGGCTAAATATGGGGCGAGCCGATGACGCTGCCCACCTAATGGAAAAGCTGGCTGCCAGCTTCGGCAAGTTTCCTTTTGACACATGTCTTCCTGTTGTATTCTGATGTGTGGGACAGGTCCCGATCATGGTCTCTCATCAGAGGATCAGGACGCTTTGGCAGCTATTCTTCCAGGTACTGGGCTATTCGACTCATCCTTCTCTTTCTATCTACACGCCTCGGATGTGTTCAAATCTTCGTCACACGTGTATCATGAAGTGCAGTTTGCTCAGCTGGCTTTAGCGGTTGCACCTCCAGAGGACGTGTCAGGCTTATGGCTCAGCATTATCAAGGGGTATACTGATTTAGCAATGTATGAAGATGCATATGCCGCCTTGATGTCTAATCCGTATGAAAGACTGTATGTTGCCTCTCTGTGCCTCCTTAAGGTCCACTGACCTCGGCTAGGAAACGGGACTGCGTCAGTCAACTGACCTACCGGATGTGTGAAGATAATGCATTAGAAACACTCATGTCATTCAACTTCGCCGGCATGGTTGATGAGGTAGAAGATGCCCTGTCTTTCAAGGCTCGAAATGTTGATCCTCGTGTCCGACCATGCTACTCAAGAATTCTTTACCTTTGGAATACCCGCAGGGGAGATTATCGAAATGGTATAGTGCCTGCTTGATTAACAAACAGTTTTCTTGAATCCTCTATAGCTGCACTTGCTATGTATCAGCGAGCCCGAAAACTTCAAGATCTTGTCATCGACGCTGTTTCATTTGCATCGCTAGCTGAAGACCAACTCGAAGCATATAATATCGCGATCAACTCATTATCTCTAGTTGATCAAAAGAACGCTTGGTTTCTTCTTCCTACATCTACCGACACTACTCATGAGGTGTGTTATTATTCCCTCGCGATGATAGTCCGCCGTTGCTTACAGTAATCAGCCAAGGAAACGAAGAAAGCTATCCAGACACATTCCAGAGAGTCGATATGCCCCAGGAAAATTTGATACAGAAGTTGTGCACCTAGCCGACATTCGATATGATTACGCACTGCTGTCAGCACAGGTCGAGTTGATACGCAGAGATCCGACGTTGCTCTCTTCCTCAGGTTTGTGGCTATCCCTACTATGGCTATACCGACTGCCTCATCATGATCTGGTGTAGAATTCCTCCTACCCCCATTTTTGATCGTTTTGAAACTAGCACAAGCTAACCAGTTTGATCTTGCGATGGCAACCGCTCGCACCCTCAAGGTTGATATGACAGATCTATTCACTCATCTGACAACTCAGTGCCTTCGACTGTCAAGGAATCCTGATGCAGTTATGTAAGTAATTTTGTCCCGTCCTCTGCGCGCCGCTACTCAAGGTTTCTTTTAGCCAAGAGGATACGTCTGACTGGCTGCTTACTGACAGAGTATCCTCATGGCCTGGAACCCCTGCCGATAGAGGATGGCGATACTTACGACTATCCCTACAACGACATGACAATGCAGACACGGACTATAAATATACCAAGGCTGTCCTGGAAACCATTCTGAGCGCAGACAGATCGTCGCCACCTCCGCCATGGGTGACACAGATTCTCCAGGTGAGAGAGCTGACTTCTGAGAACAAGAAAAATAAGTCCAACCTGACACCAGGAGCATCACCCCGAATACCTCATTCGTGTTAGTTTACGGTATGAAAACTTCGAACAGGCCATCGAATATACTCTATCCCTAATGCAAAAGGTTGGTCGATCGCTTCTTCTCGTACAACTCTCACTGTTCTCCAATCTAGTCCGACATCCATCTGTCAAGAGAATTGCCTCGGAATGCCTCAGCGACATGGCTACCATATACACTAATCGACCAAGTCTTGATAGCAACAGCCGCTCAGGACTCCACAAATCTCGGACTGTCTAAACTACGCTCTGAAATTACAAGTCGTATGAAGCGCATAGAAAAACTCAATCGTTTTTCAGCATAGAATGACTTCAAAGAGCCTACTACTTAATATTACGTACACACCCTGTGACGCCCAATATATACAGTAGTCCTTTTGTGGAATCCTCTGGTATATGAAATGCTCTGCAACATGCTTCCTGTAGAAGAAGATGAAGGATAGATGACCAAAAATGAGAGCCGTTGGATATATCCAAAACAAAGAAACAGAAAAAAGCAAAAAAAGCAAGAACGAGGTAATTGCTATAAGTGAAGGGAGGTACGATCGCCGCTATGGTGGCTGAACGTGTCGAGGTGTAAGCTGCGGTGCAGGCTGCAGAACATCCAAAAATTGACTCCACTCTCCTTCACCAAATCCGATCTGGGCACCCCACATCGCTTCATCCACTGGGTGAATATACTGTGCATACTGAGTATTGTCGTAACCATGCGGTTGGTGTGGTAGGGTATATGGCGTTTGAGCATGGTAGGAAGACGGAGAGGTGACCAAACCCTAAGAAGAGGTCAGTATATCATTCAACTGCGTCTGTAGAGTATAGGACGCACAGAAGACATGGTATGGAGCGTTTCGTATTGCTGCGGTGGCATAGCGGACATCATTGCCATCGGCGGACTGACCGAACTCGAATTTGGACTCACGCGATCACTTGGTGACTCCCCAATGCGCCGCGGATCGCGTGAGTCGTGTAGAGGAAATGCAAGCTTTCGTACAAGACCAAGCACCTGGTGTCTTTGCTTCTCTCGAGTCTCTTGATTCAAGATCGGGTAGTCTGTCATATACAATGGCGCAAGAGCCTGTAAAATTTCGTAACCCTTGTCCGCGACCGAGTTACCTCTTGCTTGCTCCAAGAGCGCAGTCGCTTTCCGTATACACTGCCGGAATAATCCGGCACCTGGCTGTTCTGGATGTGCAATTAGATGAAAGGCGAAGAACATGGCGGCAGAGAATGCGTGGAATGGACCCCAGCTCATATGCCCAGGGACTGCAAGGGCGGAATTAGCCAGAAAGTCTGGCCGTGATTGCGTGACGATCGTAATTAATTTGTCGGCGGCGCTGACTGCAATTTCCAGGCTTTGGGCAGATTTCATAGGGTCGACTTGTTTGCCGCCAGGTAGACCCGAACCAGAGCTACTAGCATAAGGTCGATGAAGAGAGAATCGGATGTGGTGATACGATGCACGGACAACCATACTCTGAACACCAACACGACGTGTAGCAGTGTTAGGTGACGCCAGGCTGCGAGCCATGCGATATTCATCCAAATCTAATTCTGGTGGCAGACTGTCCATCCATTGTACCAACGCACGGTCATTTGCCTGCACGCTCTCGTAGGCCACCGGTCGGACCGAAACAGCGTCGTCCATGATATCGCCTAGGATATAGGCTAACCGGAAAAGGGCGACGTTTGAGACATATAGACGGCCAGTTTTATCGATGGCAGGATCGCAATAGGAAGGTAACTGGGTATCAAAATGGTGAGAAGAAAACGCGAGTGGCCGTCCAAACATGAAGGCTTGCCACCTGTACAACGCAGGTTTAGCTAGCTCCAAATACATAACGTCATTGCAGGCCTACCGCTCCATCAGTACAATATGCCACCAAGCCCATCGCCGGCGTTCTGCGATATCCCGGTGCATTCGCCATTTCCCTGGATCTCTGTGAAGACCCATTGCCAAACCTATTGTCACCAACTCGCCCCTTATCTGCCAGACCTCCTCGGTGTCGCTTTTCACGAGACTCTGGTACATCCCTTTTATTAGGTACAGTTCGACAAGTTCCAGAGTGTAAGCCTTGGAATCCGCCAACCGCCGTTGAAGAGCAGTATTGGAAACCTCGTAAAATTTATTTCCTAGATCGCTTCGATGCTCTGGGAAGCTTTCGAGAAGGGGGTGGTGAGGGGGTAAATAACATGTTGCCACTGCCATCATAACACAAGCTGTGGAAAGAACTATTCGGTCGGCAGAGGCTCCATTTTTAAACCGTTCCCAGTTACGAGTGAAAGCGGGCTGATTTATGTGCCGGTATACCCAGTTACAATATTCAAAATAGAACAAGATGAGCCCATCGATGATTTCGATAGGCGGAAGCAGTGAGAGAAGGTCACGGTCGTATTCCGGAGTCACACCAGGGAAATCCCCTGCATTATCTGGGTTATGAAGCTGCATATCCGATTCTTCCGAAGCACGTTGACTGTCTTGGTGCTTAAAGATATTGTAAGACATCGGGAGGAAAGGGGGGAGTAAAAAATGGTACCAAGAGGTGTGTAGCAGCGCTTGTCGGACCAGCATATAAGCCTTGTGATAGACCTTGACCGTTGTTTCCTAATATTCCTGGAACAGGATGTTTGTCGGTTACATCAGGATCGAGAATTTCTTTCTTTAGGACCAGATTAGACGCGTCACTTTGCCTTCGTTGCGGAGGAGGTCGATGGGTAGGAAAGATGTAGGTTTCAAGGAGGGAAATGGAATGCCGTAGACGTGCTATTTCCTGAGCAGGGTCGACACGACTGTAACTTTGGGCAGGGAAAGAGGTGTTATGAAATTGAATAATGCAACGAATGAAACAATAAATAATTTAAAATGTAGTCATTCCACTTACTGGGTGTCATCTGCTCTGCTAGTAACATCGGTTCCCTCATTACCTCGGCCATCCTGATAACACAAAGCAGAGGTGCCTGTAAAAATAGCGAGTTAAAGATAATGAGCGAGTTAAAGTATACATGCGGAGGATGCGTGTGGAGCACAAACCTCGCAGAACGCATGAAGAACAAGGACGATTCCTGGATTTAGATGGTCGATGGAGTATATGCGGGTGAATGAGAGAGAAGAAACGAACCTATCGCACTTTAATTTACTATTTCTACACGGTTCACAATTTATAGCTTTGCGAGCGCGTTTTGTAGCAGGGCGGCCATCACCACTGTCAGGATTAGTTGGAGATCTAGCACGAACATTGGTAGAGGTAGAAGCTCTTGTATGTTTTGAACGGGAAGGAGCCGAGGACGAAGGAGAGGGATCGTCAGTCATGGTAGAGTAAGACAGACTGGGGGAGACAGGCGATGATCGAAAATTGAAATATATAAACTGGGGTTAAGTGATAGTTATCTGAGATCTAAGTACTTACCCAGTGCAAACGATTGAAAATTAAATTGGACAAGTTGAAAATAAAACAATTCCAATTCTTAACTTTGCAATCCTCGACGCCTTTGCAGCTCTGCTATCCTTTCACTTTCATTTCCTTCACCCGCAATATCTCCCAGTCCAGTGTCCGGGGGACTGACCTCCCACGTTTTACCGCTTCTGCGCCGCCGGAAGTCGCTCCGGCAACTGCGTGAGAGACCGTCTCCTTCCGCTGACCTCCATCGCTCCACACTTATCATATCACTAGGAACACTCTTTCCGCCGGCGGTAAGTACCTCCCTCGGGTCCATCCGACGGAAACAATTTGGCAACTGCAGATCAGTGAGCCCACATGTCAGGTACGAATGAACCCACATAGTATGTGGTGACACAAATCCTTTTGCTATCGCGAGACAACTCTTCGACCCCACAATCTGTACTGTTGTCACGAGGGAATGATGTGAACAAACCCATCGTGGCACACTCACCAAACGATGGCGAAATGATCAAGTATAACCTACTAGAATGCCCATCTCGGGTTTAATAGCACCCACTGCACTCCGAACCTGTTGGTAATCCTAAAATAAGGAACGACTGGTATAATGCTAAGGGGTAAACTTTACATCACTGCTGATGCATGATGGCCGACCGGAAGATTATTCGACCTGTGTACAACGCTGGCGTTAGAGCGGGCGCGTGCGGGAGGCCTAATGATGCGTTCCTAGCGGGAAGCCCGCAAGGCAAAAAAAAACAGGACTGCAGCGCCCTTTCGACGGGGTAACATAAAAGTCTCAAGCGAGCACTCGAGCAGAATCAGGTAAAGCCACAGCGAGTATCAGAGACACCGCGCCAGAAATCACTCAGATTCGAATGCAAAGCGTTAAGCGTTGCACGCGGACACAGTTAGACGCCAAATTACTTTGCAAATGGAGAACAGCGCTCGGTAAACACCGTGACACCGTGATAGAGCTCGAGGACAGCGTCAACGTTTACCTCCACCCTTCGTTGGAGCTTGAGGGTATGAGAGCGCTTCGCGCGATTTGGCGATTCTTGAGAAAATCCAAATTCTCTTCGGACATGAAGCAATCGGGTCTGTCGGTGCGGATCATTAGCACAAGGTGCTTTAATGTGCGTTTAAAAGATATGGTCGCGTCATGGTCAAATATCGGGTTTAGACATCAAAAAGTCTGGAAATTGTCTAATCTCGGGGGTATTATTAGTTCTAAATACCATTATGGATGCTTTGAAATACGACCAGCACATATATGGTATGTGCGCTAATTCCGTAGAATATGACCGCTGCGGAGAGGGAAGCTAAGTACATAGGCTAGTGTATCGCGGCCGTCGGAATATTTTATATCTTGAAAATCGCGGAGTTACAAACCAGGCAAGCTCGTCAGGGTGCCGCCCTGATTCAGCAACGCATAAAGGCTCTCATCGTCTCGTTAGGGGTCGAAGGGTGCCCGGGGATTCTGCACAGAGCACACTAAGTACACACCACATTTAGATCACGTCATGTGCTTTGGATGAGGTTGATTTTCCACATTGCGTGAGGATACTATCATTACAGGGATGTCGTCGGTGGGAAAGTCGTTGCGTAATTACGCACTGGCACTTGTCTGGATTGCAGCATATCTACCTCGAAGCACTACGTTCGTCCGGTCTTCTTATAGCATGCCCGACAGTAATCTTGGGCGGCTCAAGGACTTGGAAGGAGTCTGGACTGGGTCATAATCACAGTCCTGGGCGGACCGGAACGATGTCTCGGGACTTTGTCCACGGGTCGAGGGGCACCAGATGAAAGAATTGTGTAGCTCGGCGAGTATAAAGCAAGTGATGTATGTAACGCTGCTAAAAGTGATTACTACTGACGGATATCTGGCGATGTAACAGGGTGTTGTGAGAACAGTTCAGACCAATGTCATATTAGTCCCACCTTCATTGATTTGGATACATTGTGCATGCTTGAAGGATCATGAAACGACAGTCCTAGTGAAGATAAGGCCCGGATAAGTAACGATGCCGTGCGTTAATGGCCAGTGTGCTGATGCACTTTGTGATGCACAGCAAGAAACTCCATTTGTAAATGACGAAAAATTGGTATTCCCATTGTGGATCGCAGCAGGAAGAGGGGACTTTGGACGTATTGATTGCGTATTGAGCCCTTAAAAATTGGATTCGCAAGGTTGCTAGTGGCGTTTGTTGTTCAAGATGACTGAATTTAGGGTTAGGTTTAAAACGTGATCAAGGAATGTAATGGTAGGTTCTAGAATGATTGGGCTCGCATATATTTTTGAGTTTTTCTCCTAAATTTCTCTGGCAAGTCATGTCTAACGTATGTTGTATCTAATTTCTCGTTGTTTCATTCTAACCAAGTCGTAGGCAAATACGTTGAAAGATCTCGGAAACAAAGCCTTCGCAGCCAAAGACTACGATAAGGCGATCGATCTCTTCTCACAAGCCATTGCCATCGACTCGAACAACCATGTTTTATGGTCCAACAGAAGTGCTGCGAAAGCAGGCAAGAAAGACTGGAGTGCTGCATTGGCGGATGCAGATCAGGTCAGTTCAAGCAGTTACATCATTGCCACTCTTAATTCAAACAAACGCGTTCAGTGTGTTAAATTGAATCCGGCATGGGGAAAGGGCTGGGCGCGCAAGGGTGCTGCCCTGCATGGGGCAGGCAACTACGATGAAGCTATCGCTGCCTACAACAAGGGCATTGAATATGAAGATAGTCCTGCCTTGAGGAAGGGGTTGCAAGAAGTTCAGGATGCCAAAGGTAGGTTCAGCCTTTATCAACTTAGGCTGTACTGACCGCTCTCTAAAGAAGCTGCTGATCAGGGATCCTTTGGTTTCGGGAAAATGTTTTCGGATCCCAATATCATTGGTAAATTGGCTACCAACCCAAGAACACAGAAACATTTGGCAGATCCTGCCTTTGTTCAAAAGGTAGACTCTCATCTGATTTAAAGTGTATAGGCTTTTCACATATCCTCAGATTCGAATGTTCCAACAAAATCCCCAACTTGCCGGCAGGTATGCATAAACTTCGTGCTGCCTGACTGCTTCATTTATCTAATATATCATCAGCGCCTTTGATGATCCTCGCATGATCGACGTTATGGGTGTACTCATGGGTATCGATATACAAGCCAGCACAAGACCTTCGGATGATCTTCCCACAACTTCCTCGCCCCCACCGTCACCTCCGATTCCATCGTCATCGAAGTCTAAACCCGAACCAACTCCCGCACCTGCAGAAGAGGACGTCGAAATGACTGAGGAAGAAACAGAGGAAAGCAAATTAAAGAAAGAAGCTGAGGAAGCTAAGAAATTGGGCAACGAGGCCTACAAGAAGCGAAATTTCGATGAAGCTGCTACTTTCTTCCAGAAGGCCTGGGATACTTGGCCTAAGGATCTATCCTACCTCACAAATCTCGGGGGTAAGTCTGATTTTCTATAGCAGCATGTGGCTGTTTGACATTCATCTGCTGCCAGCTGTGTACTTCGAACAAGGTGACTATGATAAAACTATTGAGACATGCGACAAAGCAGTCGAAGAAGGCCGATCAGTAAGGTGTTACAGTCGTCGTGATATAAATGACTGATCACTTCCACCCATCAGATTCGTGCTGATTACAAACTAATTGCCAAAGCTTACGGCCGCACGGGTTCGGCTTTCATGAAGAAGGGTGACTTTGCTTCGGCTGTCAAATACTACAACAAGTCGCTCACAGAGCATCGTACGCCGGACATCCTGAACAAGCTGCGGGAAGTAGAGAAAATAAAGGCGGAGGAAGACCGTAGGGCGTATATCGACGTCGAGAAGAGTGCGGTTGCGCGTGAAGAAGGCAATGTACAGTTCAAGGCAGGCAATTTCGCGGAAGCGGTAAAAACATACACCGAAAGTATCAAACGGGACCCAAGCGATGCACGAGGATACAACAACAGAGCTGCCGCTTACATGAAGCTTGTAGCGTTCCCAGAAGCGCTGAAGGACGCCGAAGAGGCGATTAAGACTGATCCCAAGTTTGGTGAGAAGATTATCGCCTTCGTCCACTTGTACTCGTGTCTGATGTATTCCTTCGGCAACTAAAGTCAAAGCCTATATCCGAAAATCGAATATCTTGTTTGCAATGCGAGACTACACAAAGGCCATTGAGGCAATACAGGAAGCGCAAGCTAGCGACACGGAGCATAAACACACCGCCGAGATTTCACAGCAAGAAATGAAGTGCCAGCAAGCATTGTTCAGCCAGCGGGGCGAGGAGAGTCAGGAGGAAACGCTCCAGCGTGCAATGCGTGATCCTGAAGTTGCGGTAAGTCATCAGTGATATATTCACAGGAAGTCCACTGACTCATTGTTCCGTTTTTGTTACGTCAGGGAATTATGAACGACCCAGTTATGCAGCAGATCTTGCAGCAGGCACAGAGCGACCCTGCGTCTCTTCAAGATCACATGAAGAATCCGGTCGTCCGGCAGAAAATCCAGAAGCTAATCAACGCTGGAATTATCAGGACTGGCAGGTGATGGCCAGAAATTTACTTAGCTGATAGATATCCTATGCTTCCCAATGTAAATTACAACAATATCCTGAAACATTCATTCCATTCGCATCGGAGGCATATCAGCCTATCAGGCGATCTTAGATGTGTCCTGCGGAAAGTAAACAACACAATGCGTCTATCTTATTGTTCCGCCGGTTCGTATTTTTGGATCCAGTTACATTCACATGAAATGACGCATGGGCGCCGCCATTTCCGCCGGCTTGTCTCTTCTTGACTTATGAGATAATATTTTTACCGACTCAGGAGGACCCCATCTCATGTTTCGAATTTTTAGAAGCAGGGATTGCATTATATCTGGGCCATGTCCGGTACAGATCTACTTGTTATCACCATCTCCATTCTACGTTCCCGAGTGACCGTCCCCTTACGCCTTTGAACGGTTTATATGTCTCTCCAGTCACTTTCAGTTGTTCTATCTTTAGGGAAGAGAACGTGTGTGAATGTATCTCGAACTGGATCTGAATAGCGTGGGAGGGGCGAGGCGGGAGCGTTCTGTTTCCAGTGCATTTGATTAGCGGCGGCGGTTGTGCCTACATGTAATATGAAACTTACGAAGGGGTGGTGAACGAGCCATGAACGTTCCAGCTACTTGAAGGAGGGATGGCGGGTATCTCCCACCGAAGAATCTAGATGACAATTATTGTCAACATCTAATAGTGGCAAGTCCAGTGTTGGATACACACCCTTTTACTTGAATCAAAAGACCACGATGCACCGAAAGTACCCACATGGCCCGAGTCTAGACCTCTTCCGAACCTACCAGCTCCGCTCCCTTGTGCAGCTATGCACTTGATCCCCCCGGCACCGTCGCCAAGGTGCATCTCTGCAACAAAGCCCTCTATGGCTCTCGTGGTAAGACGGGAAGTCATAGTGACATCGAAGGTACCTGTGGGACACCGCACATCATTGAAAACGCATCGTATAATACACATCTAACCACACATACATCCATGATCTTCTAGTTCAACAGACGTTTTGAGTGTAAAAGGGAGCGGGACAAGGTCCTTAGCAATATTTGTTACAGGTATGATTGGAGTAGGCGTATTTTGTGTTCCAGCCAATCGGGTAGATGTAGACGACGTGTTGGGAGCATAGCGATATTCAGCAAGTATGAATCGGCCGTCTGGGGGAACGAATGAAAGGGATTTATCTCGTGTCCAGCGCTGCAAGCTTTGCGGGATTAGTTCCTGTCCGTGGTCTCATTCTATTGCATCTGCGTACCGGACACAGGGGTGAAATGCACAGTCTGTGAGAACATGTGGATTCGTGAACGTGAGTAGACAATCGGGTGTTCCTAGACCGTTCGCACATGAAGACATAACCTGACCGAACAAAGTAACTAACTGCGTACCAGATAGCTTGGCGTTAGTCTCTATTTTACCCCATACGTTGCTCGTAAGGGTCGTTCCGTTTCTGCAGAATCGATGCAACATTGATATCGAAATTCCATGGTCAAATGAGAATGTTTACTTGTTCACCACGGCACTGAGCTCCTCGACCATGTCAAAGTAGATCTCATTGGCCGTGTATCGCAGACCAGCCTTCCTCCATGGTATCGGAGACGCAAATGGGCCACCTCCAAGTCCTGAGCCAGAATTGATCGTTGAAGCGATGTTTGCGCCAGCGACATTGAGAATTTTGGAAAGGAGAGAAGGCGGCAGAACAATATCACGAAGTGCATTTGTCGAGGTGGTCAAAGGATGACCTCCAGAGTCCAAGGTTTCTTCGAGGAGCTATTGGACATGAGCCATGAGAACGGGCAATGTCGTTGAACATGCCTGATAGACAACATCAAAATTCTCCTTCAATGTAGTCGCAGATACATTGCCAAAGTATTCATGTAAGATGTCTATGAATGTCTGCAGAAACGCAAAAGCGAACAGAGGATCCGCTATAAGTACACGATCAGTGGGGAGATTGGGTTCGCAATGTTACGACAACGAACCATCTCCACTAACAGGACACAAAAGCCTTATATCGCCGCATTGTAGGTGACAACACGCTGTTGGGGAGTCTGCGTTGTATGGAGGTACATATATAACAGGATCGATATCTCCTGGACGAGAAGACTTGTTAAGAGCGCTGTTAAGAGCGTCTATGTGAAGAAGAGGGTAGGCGGTAGATGTCGACCTGAAGCCAGACTGTATTATAGGCCGACTGTGGAGAATGTTTAGCTAGGAATACAAAAGAAACAAGGAATCAAACCGACCCCGTGTTGTCGACAATTATTAGTCCATCGATGGCCATTCAAGTCCAAGTCAAGGTTCATGAGTTATGTCAACCTTTGGTCACATATACGCTATGTACCTAAAGCCAGGCTTGATCATTCTCATATCCTTCAAACACATTACATATCAAGTACTCTCTATGGGGGAAGCCCAGGACCAATCCAAGAATCCTGCCTTTCTGAATTCCGTCCTAACCTCCTCTTCAACCTTCTCCCTTTCCTCGCTTCCGAGCCCTTTCTGAACCTCCCACCACACCCTCACAGCCTCAAGCACTTCGTGGGGGTGACTGAATCCCACGACTAGAGGGACACTTCCCTGTGACGTGTTACGGATAGAGTATCCGAGAGCAAGGTTCGGCAGCTTGCTAGGCCACACATCCTGCACCCGAGAAGCTATGGCCTTGAGCTCTGGAGGTGCCGGATGCCACGGAGGAGGTGAAGGAGTGAGTAAACCCATACTCATTGGTGAGGCAGTCAGTAGCTGTCCCACTTTCGCATGATCACGAAAAAGGGGTGCAAACTTGGAAAACGTCGCGTTCTGTAATGACAGGTGAGAGTAAGACAAAATCACGTCGACTGGCTGGTATGGGGGAGTATGCAGAATCAACACTGCTAGACGGAGAAGTGTGGGGAGAGGATATCCTTTCCGGAGCCTAGTCAATACTATCATCATAAAATAAGATGTTCGTAATATACCTGTAATTCCAATGTGTTTGACCTTGCCTTCGTTCTTGAGTTTTCGTAACTCAGCGAACGCATCTAGAACTATCTGATCGCCGTTGCCTCTGACCCTTCCTTCATCGCCGTCTACCAACCCGTATTCAACTTTCTCGTCAGCGAGAGCGCCTATATGATTGCCTGATTTCCTCGCTGCCACGCATGCGGACACAAATTCGACGTCATGAAGATATACTGTGTCAAGATAACTCGTTTGAAGACGTCTCAGACTATTTTCGACACTGCTACGGATCCTAGTTGGGGAATAGTCGAAATCGAGTAACCCGTATCGACCGCATTTAGTCATCTGGATATACGAGCCGTACGTGTCAAGGCGTGAGTTGACGATATCCAGGGAACCAGATACCAACCAGCTGATAACTCGAGCGCGGAAACTCCGCTTCTAATGCGTTGAGTACATTGCCCAGCACTACTTCGGATGGTCCATAGAAAACAGAGGTATCAAAAGCACGGATGCCACATCTAGGAGGACTGTGATGCGAATTACAGCCGCTTATCTGGAAACTCACTGGAGAGCAGCGCGGACAGTCTGAAGAGGAGCATCGCCGTATAGATGATCGTCTGTGTTGTACGAATTAGAAAAAGACCCTGCACCGAATACGATGGCAGGTAATCGGAGAGGTCCCTCGAGCTAGTTATTCTAGTAGTTGATAGCTTGTTCATAGTAAGCAATAGACTGACAGTGGGAATTGGCTCGAGTTTATCTTGCATGGAATGGAGAGTCAGAGGTTACTAATGTGACTGTCACAGCTTAGTGCGAAGTGTAAACTGTGATTTCAGGTACAGAGTACAAGAATAAATTCTCTGTCGATATGGCATTCTCTAACCCTCACAGCTTGTCTCGGGACCAACTGTAACGAAAAGTGATTTATATTAGCTTGAAGAACAGGTCGTAAACTCCCGTACCTCTTGTCAAACTTCTGATTGACCGACATCAACTTCGTGTTCTCGTCTGGCTTGATAGTGTTCCAAGGCGTAGGGTTGTTCTTCGTCCAGACAACTTGAAAGAGGATAACAACACTTCAATCAAAGTCGGAGAATCAGGGTAAGAAACCACGTACCGCTGGACCCCATTGAAAGACGATACGTGTACCAAGCAGCGCCTGCGACGACGCTGCCGATGATTACATAGCTGGTTATAGTGTGGTCAGAACAGTGATTCTCAAGTTGTGTACGGTGCTCACATTGGAATTGCCTGGACAGGTGCACTCGTGACGACAGCAAATAACGGCCTGACAGTTTAACGCACCTCAACGGCATACCAATGCTTCATAAGAGAAGAGCGAGCAGCGGGACGTGGTGATACCATGGTTGTCCTAGTGGATTGTTCGATTACCGAATGTTACTAACAAGTTGAACCAAAATTGAACAGTCCCTTACTTTCCCGCGCATTGCGGAAGATTCCGGAATATCCAAGTTTCGCCTAAATTGACTTGTAACTAAGTATAGTAAAGCGTTCAAATGTTCAAATTTTCATTTACAGGTACATACCAAGGAGCTTCTAGCCACCTCGATAAAGATAGGATGAATGGGACATGCGCACACAAACAAACGAACAACGGGGTAATAAGGGCGTAGTGAATTGTGGGATGGGGAAGTGGGGAGTAGTAAAGGCATAACAAACATAGCGTGTGGCATGTAACGAGGTTCCTGGGTCATGAAATATTGCAAAATACAAAATATGCAGAAGGTATAACAGCGTCCAAGAATGCGGTGAAGCCCATACGTGACAAAAGTAGGATGAAGTTACAGCGATACGGGATTAAAGCTGACCTTATAAAAAGACCGCTTCCTCATCGCACTCTTTGCAATAAACATGAGGAGAAATCTTCACGCCTTCGCATTCCAGGCGGCTTCTCAATTTCTCTAATTGCTTCTTCTTCGAAACAAATCCTCGCTTCTGAGGGACGTCCATAGGTACCCTCTCTGTCTTGATATACGGACGATGACCACTTTCTACGGCGCGCTCACTATCAGCAGTGGAAGGGTTGGAGTTGGGGGTAATGAAGGATAACGTAGCTGGTTGGCTACGAGGCGACCATACGGCGGGAATGAAATTCGCGAGTGCCTGGAACGAAATTCGAGCCGAGAGGGGAGAAGACATGATCGAAGAGAAGGAAGACGAAGTTGGTGATTCAGCCGTGACTGCAGGTGCAGAACAAGAAATATTACGGTCTTGAACAGGGTATTCACGCATCAAAGCGGGTGGAGTGCGGGGGCTGTGATGGTCAGGCAGCTCCACGCTCTTCAGTTCTGGATGAGGCCAGGCGGCGGACGGCGCTGCCAGTGCTTCGGATGATCTGAGAACAGAACGGGCGTTCATCGCGGAATTCACTAAGAAAGGATGAAACGGATCAGTATACGTACACATGGTAGGAATTTGAGGCTTAGATGCCGAACCATTTGCTGATGAAGGATCCTCCTGATTTCTGGTGAGGTTATTAGCTAACACTGGCCGCTTGCGCTGAGGCTGGCGAATAAAGGTTGAACTGGAAATTGGTTTGGTCTTGCCCAAGACGGCAGCAGATCGGATCGGTGATGGCGAGGAAACAGCTTGAGGAATAAACGAAGGCATAGTGCCTCCACGCTTCGTAGGAGGCGTGACAAATGAGTTGAACTCAGCAGTGGAAGGGGATGCTGACGGTATCAGACTCGGAGGCGTGGAAGTGGCGATCTCTGTTGACGATGATGACTTCAGGATAGCAGCGCGAGGGATCGAGGATGGCGCGGGGCGCGGAAGTGACGCAGGGGGCGTGATCAAGCCCGACTGCGATGGCGCAGAGACAATAACTTGGGGAATGTCTCTGTATTCTGCAACAATCGGCCGTCCAAAATTGAAAGGTTCTGTGGCTACGGTATCTCCGTCCTCTTCATCCAGGAAGCTGTTCGCTGTGACTAACTTGACGGGAGAAGACGAGCGCTGGACGTCATCAAAGCTCACATCATCACCAACTTCGGGTGGTGTAAAAGTGATCGTGATCCCACCAACTTCCCCAAACATATTTTCATCCTCGTCAACCCGGGCCTGTGCATCCCCTTCACCTTCCTCTTCGAGAACAGCAGCCAGTCCCTTGGTCTCCTCGTCGACCTCGACACCAACGTTGCCAGGAAGGAAGAATAGACCATTATCATCCTCAGCTCCATAATTAAACCCGCTCGCAAACAGCCCTTTGTGCTTTTCGTATGAATATGAGTTAGGAGAAGCTGGTGCTGATCCTCCGCTACTCTCTGCACCATCGTCATCTAAGCATCCAAAGAACCGATCAACTTCTGTGTTGCTATCGCACTTCATAGATGAAGTATCGATAGCCTTGGGAAAAGTCCATGTCTTGGAAAGAGATGCTCTGGAAACATGCGTGGGACGGGAAGATATATCCAGGGCGGGAGATGTGGACCTAGAGAAAACAGTTGGCATGCCTGAACTAGAGCCGGAGCTAGGCGTAACAGATGCAGAGACATCGATCTCGAGATGTGTCACAACTCTCGACGAATAATCCGATGAATCAAACGATGACGAGGGGCTGAAACTAATATCCGAGTCTTCCTCATCTTCATATCCTGCAAGATCATTTTCCTCATCCGATAGCGATCCCTCAGGCATTTCGGAAACGGACTTGAATGAGAAGCTGGTGTTCTCCTCAAAAGAGTCATCCACGTCAGTTGAAGAACCTTCAGAGTCGAGAGAAGTGAACCCAGTCCCAGTTTTCAGGTCAAAATAAAGAGGTCGCGACCGTGGCTGGGTAGTACTTGGAGTGGGGGTAGCAAGAAGATCAGCGTCGAAGACCGGTGCCACAACCTCCTGACAAGCTCTTGTCTCTTCTGCCAGTTGTTGCTGAACCCATTGAAGCTCTTCCTCTAAAGAGCTGAGCTTCTCCTGTGCCACCTTATTCACTTCCATCAACGTCTTCTTTTCGACCTCCATGTCCGCTAGTGTGTTCTCAAAAACTTCAAGTTTCCTCTCAAGCGTGGCCTTCTCGACCTCTAACAAACCAACCATTGATCTGGCGACCCACGCATCCCGCCTTTCTGTCTCCACTCTCTTCGTAAGTATGCCAAGCTGCTTCTCCATATCTCCAACCCGTGTCCTCCACCCATCTACGTCCCGTTTCAATTCATCCCTCTCCGCCTTGAGGTCCGCAATAAGCCTAAGCATTTCGTCGCTCGGTTCATTATTCCCTAACCCATACTCACTCGATGAGATGTCCGATGCCACAGAAACAGGCCTCGAACTGCCAGCGTTCGATAGACCACTCGAGTCCCTTCTCCTCACTGATAGCGCCCGCTCAAGGTCCGTAATACGTGCCAAAAGCGCATTATGGGATTTGAACAGAAAATGCTGCTCGCTTGCGCTGAGGGACTTTCCTTGGCTTGGATGGGATGGAAAAAAATCATCATCAGCACTGCTGGTGGTACCGACGCTGCTACGTCTGTTCCTGATGGAGTCAGAGATAGAAGAACGCCGATCAAAGGATGTGGGCGTCATTTCGGGCGTGGGCAACCCCGAAAAATTGACTGGCAGACCATTGGAAGAAGTAGACGAGGTAGATGACGATTTATAACGGATACTACTGCGTCGGGCGGACTTTTCTGTGGGAAGGGCGGGTACAGATGGTTTTTCATTTCTAGGAATATTGACACTGAGGGAAGGACGAGCGGTAGAAGAGGATTTAGGGTTCGTGGCAGCGTTCGTGATATTTATTGAATCATCCATAATGCTCGACGACGGACAGAGGGCCAGAGATTTAAGCCCCGGACGCGGGACTGGGGTAAGGGAAGGAGTCGGAAGGCCATTCACAGCGCTGATAAGGTTCTCTGGAGTCAGAGACAAAGGACGGAGACTAAGATTGGCAGGACGATGGCGCCCTGTAGGAGCTTTGGCGATAGCAAGCGCAGGAGTAACGGAAGGGGCCGTTTCTGGTATCTCATGCAAAGATTCCTGAGGTTTAGCTTGAAGATCTTCATCTTCCTCCTCCTCCTCTACCAAAGTATGGAGTTGGTCCTTAGACGAGGAGGAAGATGGGAGAAGCTTGAATGAGTCACGCTTGGCCATGAGAGTACCAAGGCTTTGGCCATAAGTTGGTGTGCTGTTTTGGGAGACAGGCTGCTTCGATGCTGGGATAGACAGGTCAGCAAGTAGTAGGAAAGCTGAGGAAGTAACATACAAAGATCAGACATCAATTTCTCCATGACGGGGGTAGAGAGCTCTGGGATCTCAACCTTGGTAAAAGGGACGTCGGGCTTTCCCTCTAGTGCCCACAGAGCACGGCGGCGAATGGAGTCTTTGTCACCAAGGTTTATGTTATCATCGGATGTAGCAGGGGGAAGATCAGGAACGGATACGCCCATCATTTCTGCTGATTCACGGCGAGTGGATACGGAAGAGCGACGCTTATGGTGTGAATTTCGCTTGGAAGTAGGGGCCGGGTTTGAAGTAGAAAACGAAGAACCGTCAAGAGAATTTGTAGATTTTGAAGAAACAGAAAAAGTAGAAGAAATAGAAGTGTTGCGAGAATGAGAACGAGTATGTCCATGAGAATTGGTTTGTACATTGGATGGCATAGGTCTGCCAAAGGTAAAAGACTCGAACTTGAGGTAATGAAATTAGATCAAAAAAGCTGTAAGTTAAAGCAAACCTACCTTTTTTCTTGCAGCCGTATCATCCCTAGGAAGGCAAGTAGCACTCATTATAGTAAAAAAGAACGAAAGTCCTTGTGGGATTGATAAGGAAAGGAAAGGAAGCGCCCAAGGGAGGGAGGCAAGTTGGAGACGGCGTAGCAACGAGTGACGGGAGAGAGGGAGAGTTCCAACTTGTCACGTGTTCATCTCATTTTCATTCCAATGCCTGTCCCGCATCCAGAGTCAACCATTTTCTTTCTTTGTGACATTCAAACCAAGTTTCGTGCGCCTCGTATTCATTTTATTTTAGAGGATTACGCTCTCAAGTCACTCGAATAGGTTCTGCAATTCATGGCTATGACCATATCGTCAGTACCGCCAACAAACTTTTGAGTATCGCAAAGGTGCTGGATCTCCTTTCGGTGTCGAATATCTCACCATAAACCCACCATTCCCCAGATTCTTGGTTGCGAAGTGGTATGTACCACTCAATATGCCAAGGGTAATTAATTATATTGTCCGTCATATCGCATACTTACCCCTGACGACCAAGGTCTTGGTCCGATCGATCCTGCCATTGACCTTGCGTCTCTCGGTCCCCTTCACCTCGGTACTTTTGACAAAACAGAGTTCACCATGTTTGTACCAGGAGTAGCCGACATTCTGTCAGCTCGCCCTGCGGTCAAGTCCGTGGTTATATTCGGCGTCGAGGTACTTTTTTACTTCCCCTTTCCGAAATTTTGCCGTTATCTATTCTACAGGCACATGTCTGCGTATTGCAATCAGCCATCTCATTCCTCAATCCTCCTCATTATCTTAAGCCCTATGTTCCGTACATCATCGCAGACGGCGTGTCTTCTTGCAACCAGTTCGAAGTGCCCATTGCACTTGACCGTATGCGACAGGAAGGTGCCATCATCACCACTAGTGAAAGTCTGGCCTTCCAGCTTGTTGGCAGTGCTAGCCATCCACAGTTCAAGCCTTTCAGCCAGTTGGTCAGGGATCAGAAAGATTCGACTACCAGGGTTGGAGAGGCATTGCTTCTATCAAAGCATGCATCAGATCAACAAGCAAAGATGTAGATGAGTGTCTGCGTGTATCGTTAGAACTTTCTCTGGAATGACGAACATACGCTGTCAAGGAAGTCGGATATAGAGTTAAGATCCATCCTGACGCCCGGAATTTGTATAGCAGTACTATCACACAATGTAGATTCCACGATTAGCCAGATCCTCACTGATAACGGAATAATTATGATATTATGATAGAAATGCAACCCCAAACGACTATGGAGAGAGATGAGGGCTGATGAGGGGTTATCATACAGGGACGTGACGCATCAGGCTGACTATTTTGGGTGCTGAAAACCGTCCCAATGCGCTGGTTGTTCAATGAGAGGTAATTTCTACTCCTCCAAGCTGTTGACACAGATCTTGTAGTGCGTCCTGTAAGTTCAGCAATTCAGATCAACATCTCCATCTAGCTTCCCCTGCATGAACAAACCTCGCGTTGGACTTGCTCGTCAGCTGCAAGTGTTTCTAGCCAAAACATCCCGGTTTGCGTATCGGGCGGTGGGATGGACGGATCGGTTGAGATCCGAAAAATGCGACGGGCAAGCTCGTTCCGCCGCTCAGTTCGCGTACGGAGTCTAACAAGAAATGGCAGAATTCTGTCCAGATTTCAACTTTCGATATCAGTGTAATTAACCTCAATGGAAGGCAGAAGAAGCCCTCGCTTTTCGACGTCCATGGATGACTGAGATAGTATCCAGTCGATTATAGTGGCAGTCTGCTGAAACTGATGATGTGCGGATTAGGGACGTCAGACAGACGCAAAGAGCATGCACTTACTGGATTTATGTTAACAGGATACATGAATTCGTACTGTGGACTGTCTATGTCCATTGCGATTCTAGTGTCGTTTTCTCACGATCGATTGGACATCGTCAAAAAGTTGGTAACCGTCTTATGATTCTCCGCCTTCTCCGATAATCCGTTTCTACCAGTTTTCCCGCTTGGAAATCTGAAGACCTGTATCAGCCTCTTGCTCTGCATTTTTCGGCCATGATCAGCAGACTATAACGCCTTTTCAATTCAGTAGTACAGTTCATGATCAGTACTCGTGCCTGCGTCGGATGCGCATGCAA
>QOVE01005467.1:0-40577 GCA_003521275.1 Tricholoma sp. MG99 | reverse complement strand
TAACACAGTAAACTATGTGTACCATGTATATCTCATTCATTTAGCATCCCTGACAAGTTACAACAACTTGTGAACTACAGACATGAGTTGCACAAGTTCCAGCAATGTCATTTCATTCTGGCCATAATGTGGTCAAATCCCAACGGAATCTCTTAAAAGTTGGACCAAACGACGGGGAATTACCATATACAATCACTGATACAATGGTTATAGCCTCTTGGTAATATTCATGGACTTACATATGGCTACATTGGTATGACAAATTTCACAACAAACTTAAAGACTGGTCCAAACTGGTCTTTTTAAGGTCCATGGACCGATTAGGACCAGTCCTAAACAGTCCAGTTGTGATCCCACAATATCTGGGGTTGGTCTGGACTGGTTGCAGTTGCCAGTTGCCCCATTTGGAGGTCAAAAACTGGACTGAACCGGACCTGTGAACACTATTTACTAGTAGTGCTTTAAGATCTGGCCCATAGAACCACAAAATAACCGCAAACCGAACTGAACCGTAACTGATTGTAACCAGACTATCGGTTATGGTTTTCCAATGTTGGAGACAGTTGTGGTTATGGTTATTGCAAATGCCATAACCACTCTAAACTGTTCAAAACCAGTTAACACCAGTTTTAAACCGAACCATCGGTCTACCTGATTGTGGGGAAAAAACCCGCAGGTCATGTCACATGAGGTGCGGGTTCCTTTCCTGCAATGATATACCCCCAGTGGATTGCTCAAATCTACAATAATTTTGCATCTTTTCAACAAATTATTGCAAATATGAGCACCCTGCGGGTCATGGTGACTGACCTGCAGGGTATATCATTGCAGGAAATGAACCTGCACCTCATGTGACATGACTTGTGGGTTTTTTCCCACAATCAGGTAGTTGGTTGCCAATGAATTATTACAGAAATGAGACTCCTGCACCTTGTGTACTAATTGCTCTTATGGTCCAGTTATTGACTGGTTATAACCAGTCCGGTTCATGCCCCACTGGCTACATGAACCAGTTATATGCAGTTCAGTTCGGTTTTGTCAAGATTTGGAGAAACTATGGACTGGTTGCGGTTTCAGTTCTTCAGATTTTGGGCAAATAACCAAACCAAACTGGACCTTAAAGCACTATTTACTATTGTCAACTATGTCACTGGGGGTTGCAGCATATTCATCGCCAAATCCTTTTGCTTCATCATTTCACACCCCTCAAAATTTTTATGACCCATTAAAGTTTGACAAGGACGAACAACAGTTGAACAGGTGGTATAAATACCATGAGGAGGCTGGTTCCACTACTATCCAGAAGGTGCAGCTTCGCAAGGAGCACAAGTCACCTTTTCACAAGTTTGTCATGGTACTCACCAAAACTGGTCACTATTACCGCATGGAGTGAGGCAGAGACAGAGCATCAGCAAACCCTGCATCACAAATTTGAGGATATTTTGATATAGCTTGATAAGGTCATAACATGAGTACCATATGCATAATTTAAGATAATGAGCCCAATTCTTGCAAACCACTTTATAATGATATATTAACATAAAGTGGGTTAACGGAATGTCAATGCACAGCCATCTTCATCAGGCTGATAGCAATGGCAATGCCTTATAATTAATTATCATGACAAGTCTTAAGAATGAAAAATCTATTGTAATTCTTTTTGTAATTCTAGTACACTTCAGTTTCAAGTCAACTACTTCACTAGTACATAGTAAATCAAGTTATGTAAGTTTATATATATTCACTCATTGCTCTCACTTAAGGTCTTAGGTAAGTCTCAGTTCTTATGTTGTCTTGAATCACACATAGTATAGTGGCCACAGGACCTCCTCGTGAATGGGTTTTTGAACTTTGTTGAGCCCATAGGGTTGTGGCTGTGCACAATTCATTTTAACGTTGAACACATTTGCAATTGCCACAATGCTTCAAACGAGTGGAAAGCAGTACAATCCTTGTGACACATAGGTAATTAATTATATTGCAAAATAAACATGCATCACTCTGTTTGCTGCTTACAAATACTATCTGGATATACCAACACCACTCCAATTTCCTGATGTGGAAATGCTCATAGAGATCATAGATGCCATAGATGTCATAGTGATTTAGTAGGTACCATAGTGATCTGGTAGATATTTGGTAGCAACTTGACCTGTAGATATCATAGTGACAGCAGACAAACATAGGGCCCTTAGAACTTTGGTAAGAAATCTGTGGTGGGGGAGCTAGGGCAGCAACTGGGGATTGAGCTGGGGAAACAGCTAGGGTTGACATTTGGGAAACAGCTGGGGGAGCTTGCACAGCTTGGGGAGCAACTAGGGGAACAATTGGGAAAACATCTAGGCAAAGAGCTAGAGCCACAGTTTCTGCTATGCCTGCTGCTACAGTGTGACAATGTACGGACATGTAACTTACATATGCTATACAAAAAAAGTTATTAGTATCTGATCAGATCATCACTGAAATAAAAAAACACACTTCATTCTAAACAACCCTCCTGACCAGTCGCCTGATCCAGTTTACTCTCCAACTTCGGTGATTTCATCTTCAACATCCATATCTTATCCTCATCACCCCCCATTGTACCGGCATTGAGCCACCTTTGTTTTTGTTTGCTTTTTGGACTTTTTTGTGTTGTCACATCTTGTTCCCCAGGAAACATTGTGGATGTCGGCAAACTTTGGAGAAGGTAAGTTGTGGCATGATTAGTGTGGAGGGTGGAAGGAACAACAACAACAACAACAACAACAACCACTACCACCGCCCACCGCTCGTGCGGGATAAGGCCCTGGTTGCTTGTTGGTTGCTTGTTCCGGCTGCTACGAGGGCAGGACTTTCGTTGCCGTTCGACAGGCTCAATTCCTGATACCACTTTATGCGAGGTTTACTACACACACACACACACCATGACACCACCCACACCAACTTCACATATCCCTCTTGCGAGCCGCCCACCATTCAAGCCACACACTCCACTGCTGCTCCTGCCTCTCAGCAGGTGGCATCTATCCTCTTTCTTTTATGATGATGATGCCTCAATTCACCTGCATCGACGCCATCTGAACAGAGCAGATTCAGCTGTATGTGCATGCTTTCAGCTATGCAAAAAGGACCTCCACACCATCCACACCCTCTGTTCTACTCTCAACACCCTCCATTCCACTCACTCTGCTTTCACTCTGTCGCTTGCTGCAACCTCGTCGGTATTGCTGCAGATGTCAAAGAACCTTGCAGGTTTTTCACATGACATCCAAACTGTTGCTCATGCATCCAGCCCATTCAGCATGACTATCATCTCAACTTCCATTTTATCTATGACTACATACCCTGTCATTGGCGACAACACATCGTTTTCCCTCAGAAGGCCTCGCACTCCTTTGTCATTGCATACATCGCCTGTCAGGCCCACAACCCGTAGTCGGATCACATGATTGTTGATTCTGGATAGAAACGGACTCTTTGCATGGTCGAGTACATACAGTATTGGTGGACGTTTTTTATATACTCTCCACATATATATGTTGGTCTATCGAGGCGTACTTTTTTAGTATGTCCTTAGCTACTTATGTAGCATAGGTAGATATCAATATAGTAACATAGTAACACACCGTCAGGTATGACGTAAACAGAAATATAGGATGGTGCCATGAGCAGGTGTTGTATGAACAACACAATGAAATGTCACAGCTCGCTGTCAAAAATGTAGCTTAGCTCCCTCAGGTAAAACACAAAGAAAAAGCACAAATGAACAATCTCTGGACAATGTGTACAACCCACGAGTGCAAGTCGCCAACAGCAATAGCATGATATTCAGGGAAATAAGATTAGTGATGACAATGGTGACTGCTGTTCTTCTGAACTTTGACAGACATGTCTTGTATGTCTTTGACAATGGTTAGCTGCCTAAAATACAATGTTCATAAACCCCACTATCATATCATATACCCAACTTGAAGCCCTGGGGTCAATTCTTTGAAAAACACAATGATTAGGTTCAGACATGACAGAGTTGATGATGCCAACCCTAGAAAGGTGGAACAACAGGTCCTCCAGCATGTTGGAGAGGACAACAAAGTCATGAAGTAATTCACTAGTGTGAAGTAGGAGCATAACATGTCAAATAGCTAGTTCAGCATCTCAATGTGGACCCAGAATTTGTGGAGAACGGAGCGGTAGATGTAGTAGAGGTAGAGTGTGTTGTGGACAGTAGCGAAGGAAGAGTCATATAGCTGGCGCCGACATTGGTAGAATAAGTTCAGGGACTGGGTCGGGTGCATCAGTGGTGGTGTATGTGGATGTGACATAATACTAATGCAGGACTCGCAGGACTCAGACCAGCTTTGCTGTGAGACACATTCCTAGTGGTGATTTGGTGGATGTAGCATCCATGTTCTATGTGTACATGAATGGAAGCGTACTCAGTCATCAATCATCAGCTAGATACATCATGCATGCTCGCTCTGTGCCTACATAGACATCAGCATCAGTATGATGATAAGAAGTGAGATCAGGATGACTTTTCACAAAATGCAGCACCTACAATGCCTCCTGCACATGCCTGTGCTTCCCTTGCATGCTCATCGAATGCATAGAGCTAGAGTCACCTTGTATAGAAATTGAGTCCAGCCAGTCTGACCAGTCTCAATTGGCAACTACAGCTTGTCAGCATTTGGCATGTTCACAGACAGAGTGGTTACAGGTCATCCTAGCCGAAATCCATGTTCTTGTGTCATGTCGAACAACTTATGACTTCTTCAGACTGTGGTCTGTGAGAGTGGGAGGGAGAAAGTCAAAGAACATGTCTTGCTTGTGACAGTTCTCTAGATGCACTTACAAATCCCGGACACAACATTTTCGAGCTTGCATAGCCTGACAGCAGGAATAAGCAGGGCATTTGATTACAAGGACAAGCATGTGGTGGAAAAAATTGTGAAGGCAGCCAAAGAGGATGGGCTAACACTTCAGATTGGGTGTAATGCTAGTGGTGGCCATCTTGAAGCAATTTAATGAGAATGGGACAGCAAAGGTGGCATCGGCAGTTCCTTTATCAGAGAATTTGCCAACAGTGGAGTGTGTGGAGGTGAATTATTTCACTTCGTATTTGCAGTCTGGTTGAAGGAGAAGTTAGAGACAAAAGAGTTTGTGCCAAGTCCGAAAATCCAGGTGATTGAGGGAGGCCTGGCGTCAGTGAATCTCGCTTTGGATGAGTGGAAGAAGGGAGTCAGTGGTGTGAAGCTTGTGTTTGAAGCTTGAAAGGCCAGCATTTTTGCAATTGTCAATATTATATCTAGCTCTGTTGACATCAAAAATTGTATGTATATATATGCCCTTGACCTCTGGACAATTTTGAATTTTTGCCTGCTCGACTGTGAAGATGTGAAGGCACAATTGCAAGATAGTCCAGACTCCAGAGCTCAAAAGTAAAAAAAATTGACTACAATATTATGTGCCTTAAGTTCCAGCTTCAGCTGCTCCCAAGAATCATGTGTTACGAGAATCTGGTTGCTCACTGCTGGCAGTCACTACTTGGCCAAAGGCTCATAGTTCATTTGTGTTAAATTGTGTAAAATCTCATCGTGCAATTCCGAGCCACCTTATTACAGCTCCTTTACTGTGGCTGGCGATTCCTCTCTGTTTCTGATTTTGCATTTATGGGGCACACGTGCTGACTATCTTGCCAGGCATGTTTTCACATTAGCCTGGAGGTGATATGGCAACATCCACAAAACCATTGACCACTACACAGAAACTGTTGACGCCCTTTTCCAAGACCATCATGTCCATATCATGGTCTAACTTTGATCCACAAGCGAGCCTGTTGCTTGCCTTGTTGTTTGACTATTGCTAATCAAACTCAATCAAGGCTCACCACTTGACTCCCTGCTCATCAGCAACAATCAGCCCACTTCATCTAAAGAATTCAACTTCAGCTCTGTCTGCTGAGCAGATCAATTTCCATGATGCAACAATTCATGTGTATGATGGTGCACATGTATGAGTGTTTAGCACCTGTTGTGAAATTTCACTGGGTAAATTTAGCTGTGACTGTCATGTAACGTTCAATGTTTAATGCCCCGTGTTCTCCATTTAGTACAAATCATGAGGCTGGATCATGAATGGAACTCTACAGCCACCTCTTAATGACAACATTTATATCCCTCATCCCCCTATCTACTAATATCTTTCAACACCACTTCAGCTTCTCTGTTTTACTATTGTCAACCATGTCACTGGGGTTTGCAGCATATTCATCATCAAATCTCTTTGCCTTATCATTTCACACCCCTCAAAATTTCTATGCTCCATTAAAGTTTAATGAGGATGAACAACACTTGAACCAATGGTATAAAATCCATTAGGAGGCTGGTTCCACTACTATCCAGGAGATGCAGCTTTGCAAGGAGCACAAGTCACCTTTTCATGAGTTTGTCATGGTACTCACCAAAACTGGCTACTATCACTGCACAGAGTGAGTCAGAGACAGAGAAAAAACCGTTTTTGATACCTTGTGGGAAAATGGGATACCACCAGTCGATATGATTGCATGGCTTGATTTAATTTCATTGGAGCAACTTGATGAAACATCTTATTGCACAATAGAGTTGTGCTGGGCTGGATCTGACAAAACTATTGATCTCAAACTTGTCCTTGACATATGTTTCCAAATCCACAACAACTTGGGGAAGCAGTACAAGTTGCTCACTCACAACTGCTACTTTTTGCACAAACTATTATCATGATTACAGTCTGGAAATCTGTGACGTGCAAGTTGTATGAGGTTTTGAGAGATATGTTCAAGAGTGACATTGTGTGGCGTGAAACTGGAAGTGCCGCAAAAAATGTGATAGCTGGGAAAGTCAAGTTGCAGTCACATCCTAGGCAGAAGTTTTACTCCGAGTCACAACTGGGGATGCAGCCAAATCAACTGATGAAGCGATGAGGATATGGTTGCGGTGGATGCTTCTGCAGAAGCAGGATAGGGAGCAGCAGCTAGAGCTAGGAACTCAGCTGGAGCTAGAGCTTGGAAGGCAGCTGGAGCAGCAGCAGGAGAGTGAGGAGCTGCAGGAGGAGCTGTGGGAGTGGTGGGAGCAGGAGGTGCTGCAGGTATGGCAGGAGCAGCAGGAGTGGCTGGAGTGGCTGGAGCAGTGGGAGTGGCAGGTGCAGCAGGTGCAGCGGGAACAGTGGAAGCAGGAGTGGAAGCAGGAGCAGCAGGAGCAGGAGTGGAGGCAGCAGCAGATGAGGGAGGCAGCAGCAGGAATACGGGTGGAGGAGCTGGGGCAGCTACTGGGGATTGAGCTGGGGAAACAGCTAGGGTTGACATTCAGGAAGCAGCTGGGGGAGCTGGGGGAACAACTAGAGAAACAATTGGGGAAACATTAAGGCAAAGAGGTAGAGCCACAGTTTCTGATATGCCTGCTGTTACAGCAACTTCAGCATCAGGAGTTTGAGCATCTGTACATACTGGAGTTGATGTTGTCTCTGGAGCTGATGTTATCTCAGGAGGCATTAGAACACATCTTATTATTGGGGTTGAATGGAGAACTGGAGTCATGCTGGCATAGAGAATGTTATGTGTTTAGGGTAATTGAGCATTCAAAAACACCTGCTCATGCTCATAGGTGGTATGTCAAACAACATATGTTACTTTCTTTCCTACTATATTTCACCCAGGGCAAAGTGATTGACTGAAAATCTTGGGAAGATTGTGGTTCATGCACTGCAACAGGAGCCCTTGCTTGGTTGCTTCTTCTCTCGGTGGTTCAAATTTCCAGCTTCATTTTCAGCCTCATCAAAACTTGATGTATGTCACAGTTGTTCCTTATATTACCAATGAAAGTATTCTGATGAAATCAAATCTTGTGAAGGTGAAGGCTCCCAAGGTGGCCATTGAGCTATTCAAAGATCTGGAGGATTGTATGAGAGGAATGATTGAACAGCATGTCAAGTCTGTGTCTGCAATAGTATCAGGAGAGAAATTGAGTGCAGAGATTCTAAGCGGAATGACGGCCACTTGGCATCTTGTGTCGCCTCAGTTCGGAAAAGAATGGTAATCCATACCAGGTCCCCATATAGTCTAACCAACATACTTGTCTGAACTCATGGACATCTAGCTCCAACTTGAAGTGGAATACATTTTCACTTGGTGTCCATGCAAGCAGCATCTACAATATGTTCTTTCTCTTGTCTCATACAGCATCACATGTGAGATCATCACTGAAATACAAACACACACTTCATTCTAAACAGCCCTGACTAGCCACCTCATCCAGTTTACTCTCCACCTTGAGCGATTTCATCTTCAACATACATATTGTATCCTCATGCCCCACATTAAGCTGATCCTGTGTACTGGCATCGAGACTTCTTTGTTAGCATGATAATAAGTGAGACACTACCATCTTCTCACCCAAGAGATGAACCTTAAAAGGACCAACAATAGAAGCTGATCATTTTCTGGTTCATCTCTTTAAGACCAAAGATCAGCCGGACAGGGACTATTCCACGTTTGGGCCCTTTGATGTGAAGGGAGGGGTTATGGAGATTAGGGCATGTCATCCCCAATGTTATTCTAGCAGAGTTATTGATGGGGTGGAGAAAATTAGTTCATATGCACCTTTGCCACACCTTCCTAGCAATCACACTCAAGGTCCTTGAGTTAATCCTGGATCTCCTATCTGTTATGATACTACCTTCTTCCGCACATTGTGCCCTTCCTGTTTGATAGATCACAAAGGTGCAACATCGCGGTGCATAATCCTACAAAACAATTCTTTGTCTTCATTATATGGCCACGATGTAGAGTTCTGTGCGAATTAGATGGTCTTAATTTTCTTGCCTCAGTAAACCTGGAGTCTCTAAAACTGTTAGGATCATAGGTCACTGCGGAGTAACAAATGAATATGATTCAGAATTTGTGCTCAGCACATAAAGCCCACATATTGAGGAGTGTTAAGGAAGTTCACTGTTAAAGACAAGGTCTCCATGGATGAGCCTGTATGAATGAAATTTGTAAATGCAAATTCAGGGTACACTGGTAGATACAGATTTGAAGTGTGGCACTTTGTATTGCTGTAGGATGCAGTGTGGGATACAATGTTGGAATCCTTGTTGTAAGAGACTGGCATAGGTGATGTTAATTTGGTTGAGAGATCACAATAGAAGAGAATATCATCCACATATGAGGCATAATTGTAAGGGGTGGCGAGGGTGGTGGAGCTGGTGAGGATTGTGGGTGAGGACTTGAAGTTGAAGTGAGGAGGTCATGGCGAAGGAAATTGCACATCCCTGTATGTCAACTCATGTGCCTGAGGAACAAGCAGCACAGTGAGTAGTGTCCATGAGAGCACCAAGCGCAGGGCCATTATCGCACACATCACATGAGCCACTGTTTCGTCTCCTAAGATAAGTCACAGCTACTACTACAACAGAGGGGTGCCAAAAAGTTAGTGTTAGGTAGCGGTTTCAAACCTGCGAAAGTTCTCATCAGGGGGCTTACTTCCGCTACCCTGACTGCTAGACTATCCTGTTGCCTTAGGTATTACTACTTTCTAAGCTAACCAGTGGGATTAAATGGTGCACATGACTTGCCTGCCACTTTGGGCCAGAACACAGTCAGAGGTCACATCTCATGACCCACCAGCAGGAAAGTTGCCGGGTTGGGCAGGCCGAATCAGGGTGATGGAAACTCATCACAGGCCTTTGGCACACATTGCCTGATTCAGTGGAACCAGTGCTTGCTTGTTTCCAGGCAGCGCTGGGTTTCATGTGATCCATAGCAGCCAATGATCATGGAAACTGCTGCCAAATAGGGTTCTGTTTTTGATTATCATGTAAACATGTCTACGTGACAAACCAAGCCTGATATAGGCAGCTCAGGACATGGAGTTGCACACAAGGTTGACATTGGTCATAGTATATGCCAGAACACAATTAACGAGTGCTATCATTCATACTAGCATGCACAGTTGAACATGCAGAATGAGAGGTCTAATGTGTTGTACACCACGAATCACAGAGACATATCATACAGGACCAGAAAGAAATAAGGGGTTCATGGTTGATTCATGGGTCCACAACTGCCTCAGCCTTCATTATCACAAGGTAGCCCAGACAGTCTTCAAAAATATCGAAGCTCAGTAGGGAAATGATCAATGAATCCTGAAGACGGTCTGCAGGTATTGTGCAGCAGCATGGACATTGTATGTGATACTGTTTGGCAGAGTCCAAACCACAGAGGAGTAAAAGCCTGAGGTCTGGGGTGCATATCTCGTTGAGTCTTTGGAGAGAACAAGAGTATAATGCATGACATACAATCAGGTTCAATTCAACCCTCATTTTGCTTTTGCGATCCATCGTTCTCAACTATGATAGTCTCAGCCCCAAGCAAGAAGTTGTTCTCAAATCTTTGTGTCTCCCCGCCATTGACATTCATGATATGCCTCCACTGCAAGCCCCAGAGGATGAGCTTCCACTGAAGAAGCGGCTAGGATAACTGCTCATAAGATCATTGGGGGCAAGGGATGAAGTTACAATGGCTGCAGCGAGGACCATGACGAGAATCAGCTTCAAGTTAAAAGAGGACTCAGGATAGTGACCAAGTGACAACTTGACCCAGAAATGCAGGATGACTCGAATGTAAATTTGTTGGCCCAGACTTGACTTTGGTTCATTCCAAAATGCATCAACTTTCTGTCTGGAGTACAGTGCTCTTGCAGCGCTCCTGTAAGTCCATCCTTCCTTGTCGGAAATTCCCGAACCGGCATATAACCGGCAAAAATCCAGGTGACCGATTTAATCCCAGCTCCTGGTCATAACCCAGGTCATGATCTGATTATGACCCAATCTAATCAACACTGATTGATTGCCATTCCTGGTCATAACCTGTCATAATCTGGATCATAATCTCATAATCATGATTAAATCGGAGTTATAATCCAGCTAGATTTTGAGTCCAGTCGGAAATTTCCGACACTGGCGAGCTTATTGGACACAGTAAGGCATCATAGAGTCATCTGGTTAGACCAGTGACCGATCCCTAGTACATGAGCAAGTGTCGATGTATACATCGACACATTCTCATTGTATATACGAGGGAGTGGTTACAATTCTATCATCTGGTAAGTAACTATAGTACGGATGTCATATTATCAATGAATGATATTACGTACTCTGATTAGAGTCTGTAGCCGCAGTAGCCGCGCATCAGTGCAGAGTAAGTACTAGAAATAGCAGCTTGTGGTGTTCGGCAACTGCAACTCGTAATCGCTCGGCGCGTTCAATGTGAGCGCATGAGGTTCATGTGAATCCAACGACTCCTCATGATATAAAAGACAGAAAATCCAGACCTCAACTCAAGATCTACCCACAAGTCATGTCCCCAAGCCAACACCTCGCCGCCATTCTCCCCGCAAAAGGCTCCCCTCTCGAACTCACCTACCGCCCAACACCCACCCCAGGCCCCAATGAGCTCCTCATCGAAGTAAAATCCATCGCCATCAACCCAATCGACTACTACATGCGCGAAATGGGCTTCGCCGTCGCCTCCTACCCCGCAGTCGTCGGTTCCGACATTGCAGGCATCGTCGTCTCTGCTGGCTCCTCCGTGCCCTCCGACGCACCTAAACCAGGCGCACGCGTCGCTGCCTTCGCGCCCTGTTTCCACGTGAAAGGCGCTCCAGACTATGGGGCCTTCCAGACACACGTGCTTGTCCCCGCTGTAAACGCGGTGCCACTGCCGCAGGGCATGAGCTTCAATGAGGGGAGTCTGCTCCCCATGGCAGTGGTGACGACGTGGGCTGGGTGGTACAATATCGGTGTGCCCCGTGATACTGCGTACACGCCTGTGGACAAGCAGGGAGTATTGATCTGGGGTGGTGCAAGCAGTATCGGCAGCGCAGCTGTGCAAGTTGCGAAAACCATGGGGTTCGTAGTTTATACTACGGCAAGTGGGAAGCATCATGAGTATTTGAAGACATTGGGGGTGAGCAGGGCATTTGATTATAAGGACGAGCATGTGGTGGAAAAAATCATGAAGGCGGCAAAGGAGGATGGACTGACACTTCAGACCGGGTATAATGCGAGTGGTGGTCAGCTGAAGGAGTGTTTGGAGGTCTTGAAGCAATTGAATGAGAATGGGACAGCAAAGTTGGCGTCGGCGGTTCCCATACCGGAGAATTCGCCAACGGCGGAAGGCGTAGAGGTGAAATTTGTTGCGTCGCCGTTAGATGTGGAGGAGAGAAGGGAGTTTTTCCACTTCGTGCAAGTCTGGTTGAAGGAGAAGTTGGAGACCAGAGTGTTTGTGCCAAGTCCAAAGATTCAAGTGGTTGACGGAGGGTTGGCGTCAGCCAATAAGATTTTGGATGAGTGGAGTAAAGGAGTCAGTGGGGTAAAGCTTGTGCTTGAAGTTTGAGTGGGCGAAGATCAAGCAACGGTTGTGGACATGATGCTGTATAGCTCTGTTCACAGATACAATTAAATCAAGATTACATGCTTACATACCAGTTCAAGGCTGAGGGTCCTAAGTTAACTTGTAATTCGGTCGTGTCATGTCGCATGCCTTGCAAATACATATTCGGTATCTCAGCCGGAAGGACGGGACGGTAGCAGTTGACCCACCCATCCCCAAGTCGATGATAGCATTCTCGTCGTGAGCGAAGACAGATTTCTAGATTAACGGGTGGCATGGCGACGCTGTTCGCTCTGCAAAAACTTAATTTGCAGCGGGACCTCCAAACTTAAGCTTTGATCCTAGCCTGTCAAAGATATGTGCGTGCTATTCCATTCCAACACTGAAGATATTGACACTAATCCCGCAATCCTGCCTTGGCGTCAAACAAGGACACCGCAAGTGCTTTATCACTCACCTAATCATTAGGCATCGCTTAGATGAGGAAGTCCCCACAATCGGGCCCCAAGGTAGAATCACCCGGGACCGCTCGTGCGAGTGCTGCACACATTAAGCTATCAAGATGCCTCTGGAGCACTCATCAATCAATACAAGGCTTGCACCTTTGAATATCCTGACACTCGATCGATCTACGTCCTTTTGGTGCGGCAGAAGCGGAGGATACAACCAAGCAAACAACGCAGCTCGTACATACATAGCATTACGAGCTTCGTGATAAACTTTGATATGGTCCACGCTGGACAGCGGTACGTGAGACGGCGGCGGTGAAGGGAGTATCATTGATCCATGTTCGGATGGGAACCGTGTTTCCAGAGCCGCTTGATTGGCTATTATGGAGAAAGTGTTGCTGGAACGGGGGGCGGGCGACCAGAGTGTTGATGTGGGGTCGGACGCGTGGAATGAAAGGCCTAATGGGCCGACACAGCGCGTATCGCGGAGGTGAAGGAGATACGACCAAAAAGCGGCAAGTGATTCATGCGTCCACGTCAATGGATCGCCTGTGTTCGGATTGGCAGGAAGGGGCATTGAAAAAGATGCATCGAGGATCTCTGCAGCCGTGCTACCCTGCCAGGGAAAACTGCCACGAACAGGAATTAACCATGCAGTACGGGAATATGGGGAGGCAGAGAATGGGAGCGTGTGAGGCGGGATGGCAGTAAGCCATGGTGAGATATACCGAGGGATGTTGAGGAGTATATTTGAAACTCCTTGAGACGATGGGTGTATGTGTGGCTGTAAATTGACATTAGCAGGATAACTTGGATGAATAGTAAGGTCACGAACTTGAGGAATAAGGTCGTGCAGAGGATAGATATCTAGTTTGCGTCGTTTGAGTGGTGGCTCTTCGCATCGTTCAAGAGAACTAAAATCGGTAGACTCAAATTCGTCAAGGCTATCAAGATCATATATATCATCGTCTGGTCCAATGGGCTCTCCCCATTCCTTGAGAACCGGAGGATGTCCCTTTACGGAGATCGATGGTGTGGAACCAACATATTGAAAGCTCCCTAAAGATAAGTTACAAAATTCGTTCCTGAAAAGTAAAGATGGCGTACTTTTAAAAGACGTCGTGTGACTCTGAGCCCTGGCGCTAATCCAGCCATTGGATAAAGTGGCAGCACATATGAGATCGTGGCCAAGACTGAGTAACGTTGAAGAAGTTTGAGTGGTTTCACCAAAGTTGTGAACAACAAACTCCATGTCGGCGTGGCTGTGTATAAAATTCGAGATAGACCTACAGACACACATGTACATGGTCTCGACATCATGATGTGCGATCCTGGTGATCCATGGCGTGAATGTAACCGGTTGATTGTCGTTTCTGGTATATTGAACGTGTGTGAAGAACTGCCAATAAAAAAGCGGATAGCAAAAGTCGTGTGCCATGCGTATAGGCACGTTTCCAAGTGCACACGAGCGAAGTTCCGAGTTGCCATGAAAGTCAGTTGAGGATAATATACTCAGCTCTCTTCATTCTTCAGCACTACCTTATCGATCTGCGTTACAAGTCGTCGCTCATCCTTCTTCTTTCATTCCATGCCAGACCAACAGATGGACGTATATGCAGCTAGCTGTAACCCTGCTCGTCGAGCGAAACATGCGATTTTGGACGATACCGCTCAAAACCCGTCCAATGAAACAAACTTGTTATCGTCGGACTCAGTCCGACCTATTCTTCCAAAGCGGTCTGGTCCGGACGGACCCCCTCAGGAAATCAACGCTATAACCAATGCTTCTCAGCCTACTCGGGCTAAACGAGGCCGTAAACCTGGTCCTCTATCTCGCACTGCGCGAGAGACACAGCGCAAGTTGAATCACTCCATAATCGAGAAAGCAAGGCGCACTAAAATCAATGACGCGCTTGCTACACTCCGCGAACTTGTTCCCAAAGATTACGGCTATTCTAAGGACAAAGCCGTAACCGATTACGAGGGCGAGGACGATGAAGGGAAACAGGGAAAGGCAAAGTCTAAAACAAAGGGTAAACGAGAGGAGAAGGAAAAGGAGTTCAAACTCGAAATTTTGGTTAGGACTGTGTCCTACATGCAGGATCTACTCGTGCGGGTCGAGGAGGCTGAGGCTAACGCCGAGCCGTGTTCAAAATGTGTTGAACGGGAATCGTGCAAGAGAAAGCGCGACGATTCCGACGGAGCCAACGATAATGAAGATGATTTGAGCAGACGGGTCACTAAACGGCTCAACCATTCTCGTGATGTCCAGACCCCTACCGAAAATCCTACAGGCCAACGCTCCTCGTCTCTGGAGTCCACCGCCTCTCGTGGATACCTCGGTTCTCGCCTCCCTTCGATATCATCTTGGCTTCCAACTTCTCAGATCGACCCAGTCCTTCTGTCGCCTAATCAGCGACCGATGTCCAACAACACTCACCAGCAGCTCCCTTCCCCACCCGCTTCCACACACTTCCACCCCATCCAGACTACACATGCTCCTCCAGCACTGAACCTAGGTCCAGTTGCTACCTCATCGCTGCTCTCACCTCTCCGAACTCCCGAGGACGAGTCGGCAGCATCTTTACTTTTGCAGATCAGCGCTTCGTCCCCCCAGCTCCTTCCTAGTTCAATGTCGCATTCAGGCACTTCGTTTGATTTGTCCAAAATGAGGACCGCTTGTACGACGCCCGGTGGGCCTGTCGAGCATGTCCAGGCCCAAACCCCCGGAATGATGTTGGGGTTGATGCAACATTTGAGAGGATGAGCAGGATGGGTTGCCGAAACTTGAGAATAAAGCAATATGCACGAAGCTAAGTTCCATTGTACAACAATCTCTTATGATCTATCGCCTGGGGCAATTTATTTGTAGGATATGGGGGGTCGGACATCTTTTACATTATACGTAACTTTCACTGAAGTTGTATGGACGGCTTCGTAGATAAGCTTTGTATAATTTTGTCAGGCAGCTTGTAGAGTAATACAGATTTGCTGCCAAGTATAGCAGAGTTACGGATGTATTATTGACTAATTTGCATTGTATACTTAGCTATCAAAGCTATGTAGATAGCAAGCTAAGTATAGCTAATCATTAATAATATAAGCCAACCACACAATGTCTATTACTAATGATGGCCAATGCAAAATCTGCAGCCTACGATTGGTCGACGCGTCTTGACCTTGTTCGCTTGTTCTACTATGGTGATACAACCCCGCAGCATACAATATGGGCTGTGTTAATTGCACTACTATGGCTTATTGTGGACCCATAGTCAAGAACAATACCAGGAATACAATTGACGCCAGATTCACAATCCATATTATTGACGCCACACTCTATTTCCAGTTAAATAACGCGTCGAAATGCCTAGGAGAGTGAGAGACAGAACCTGGCGCGTTTACGTACCGCCTAGACCATTCTGAAATATCTGGATTTGAAGTGTGTACTATACGTATCTCATCGTCATGATGCCACCGCCTCCAAGTTATCCGACTCCCAAAGCAACGCCCTACACGGCGGCCACTGGTGCACTGCTGTGGAAGCCACCAGCACTCATAGCAAATCTGCCAACGAAGAACCTAGGTACGTATTCTGCTTGACCTGTCATGGTCTTTCTGATCTTCCATTGATATTATACCCACTCTGTTCCGCTAGCTGCTTCTCCCAAGCTCCAAAAAACCCCAAAGAAAGAAAGATCGCCACCACAAGCACTAAGGGCTACTCCCAATACTCAGGCTGCCACCCCCTCACCCGCGCCAGTTGAGCCTCAGACTAGTCATAATCTTCCCCATCTTTACGGGCGCAAGTACCACTCCTACTGGCAGGTGGCACCAGTGGCATACACCCACGAAGGCCTTACAACCAATCCGGGACTGCGGGCATTGTCTAGGAGCGGTTATGGAGGCGTGTTCGTCGTTCATAGGCCTATGCGGCAATATGATTGGTGTGCCATGGAGATACTGCATATTCCATCCTTGCCGCCTTGCGAGTTGATACGGACTCACCAGAAACTGCGGGTTCTGCACAGGATTCGGGATCAGAACTTGAAGGACCCAAGAGCATCTCGGTTTGTCTTACAACCGTTGGTGGATGTGCCAAAGGGGCATTCTATTTGGTATTCGAGTCACCTCTATCTGCATATAGTCACGGTTAGTAGTTTTAGTCCAGTCTCTGTTACGACCGTGAACATTTTTCTCTCAGGATTTTTGTCCTCAAACGTTCCGAGATGTGCTCGGTCTTCCTAATCTTGGTGAAAATGAGGAAATGTTGGGCTGCATAATATGGGAACTCGTCAGTCATTTGTTTCTTTCGCCATTCACATCTCCTTATGTCTCCTCGTTAATCTCAGCTCGAAGGCCTCACTTACCTACATAGATTAGGAATTATTCACGCTAACCTTGAACCTGAAAACGTTCTCATAAGCCAAAAAGGACATTGTGTTATCAGCGGCTTCGGAGGCAGTTTTATCCAGGGCCAAGGTTCTACAAAGCGTCCCTTAAGCGTCTCATTCAGTGAACATGACCTCAAAAGTCATCGCTTGATAATCACTTCCGGATTTTCGGCCCCCGAGCTCTGGAGCCCAAAGAAGGGGATGTATAAATTTGACGAGACTGTGGACACGTGGTCATTGGGACTCATTATATGTGCTCTTATTATCCCGAATATCGATCGCGACGTACGAACTCGGCCACAAGAAGATATCACCGTGCTCCAACATTACAAGTCTTCAAAGCTCACGCCCCAATCTATATCGACACAGATGTGGATGGCGTGCTGTCCTATCACTGTAACCGAGTTTGTGTCCATTGTAAGTCTAGTCTCTTCGGTACCGCCCCAGTCTGATGTTCCACCTCGTAGATGTGTCAGCTTCGTAGCAAGGACCGCCCTTACCTTGAACAAGCGCAAGATATAGCAATACTTAACGGCTGGGAGTAAGTATTCAGTGTTGACAATCGATCATAAGACTGATCTTTTTTTCTTCCTGAAGCAAACACATCGGCGCTCGTAAGTAACTGCCATCCCGGAATTTTCGTGATATTTATACTTTGATCCAAAGCGTTCCAAGGAAAAAACTTTACTTCAAGTTATGTACGGAAACCGGAGCCATTACCGAAACCACATCGCAGGATCCCTGCCGAGCGAATGACCGATCATCTGTTGAAAATAAAAGCTGATTTCCAGTGGCTCGGACTATCAAAATGGGATGAAGGCTTCATACCCAAGCTAGATTTTTCACCCTTTACTTGAAGTTGATTGTGGCTATTCTCAGCTTCGGGGCCGTTTACTGTGTTCGGCTGTGTTTAGTTATTTAATGATTCGTTCGTCTCTCGTGCTAAACAATCTATTCAGTTGTCACGGCCAGAGATAAAGGGAAGCACTTGTCTAAGAAGCGTGTCGTATTTGCTACCGTGCACAGTGGTTCCTACAGCCTATTAGGGTGACACGACGTGCCGCATGGTTGCAATCATAGTCGTAAACACGGCGAAAGTACGCAGTGCTTAGCACCAATCTTAACACAAGTTTATATATAGTTAGAACTCTTCGAGCAGCCTCCTGTCGCTTCATCCGAATTTCATCGGCGTCTACATACCGAAACCATAAGAGAACTGACAATCCATCACCAGGAGATAATACTCCTAAAGTCCCAAGAAGTACGAGTACATACAGAATATACATCAGAACATACCTACTTTACATAGTACAAGATAAAAATTGTCTTCCATAGTATTCGTCATTGATAGCCAACTTAAACGTCGAACGAGGCATTTCTCATTAGAGGTGTGCCGAAACCTTAGCCTTCAAAGCGGCATCGATGATCTCGGACATGGCGATCACTGCTTCTTCTTCCAAGGTACGTCCTATGACTTGAACCGAGACTGGGGCGTTGGCATATACCTCCGGGGTGTCTAAAGTTTGCCAACCAATGAGAAACGAAGGATTGTTAATCAAGCATCGAGATTCTTACAGGCCTCGTAATGTGCTTCATCCTTCTTGCTAAGGAACTCGTGGGCAGGTTTCTTTTTGTCCAAGATCGGATCGACCTTGGTCACCGGGATAACCAATGCGGAATAGTCGAGTACGTTCCAAACCATGGTATAGAGGCTTACGCTTCGGAGATAGTCGTCAACGATGCGATCGTACCTTCAACAATCACAACCTACTTATTGTGGCCGTGAGGGGCGGCCGTGCACGGCGCGACAGGAGAGATAACGGCGTCGATGGGCCGACCAGTTCCTGTAAAGCGAGTACTTGCATTCCAATAATCAAGGTATTCCTGCCGCAGCGCTGCTTTTTTCTTCTGAATCTGCCAGAGCTCGTACGCGGAATTGTCTACTCTTGGAATCCAGTGCGGTCGGTCGGTGTCATTCTCCTCTCCAGGAATAAGTGATGTAACGCGCGGCTCGCCCGAGGTTTGGAGGACAGCATGAACGTCTTGTTCCAATCCGGAACCCCAGATTTCAGGCTATGGAACAGATATCAAGTAGTTTCCAGAAAAAGGTATTGCACGGCCGCTTACCGCACACATGTGCAGTTCTTTGTGCTTGTAAGGTTGCCAGTTTATGACTAAAATACTTCAAGTCAACTGGTAGATCGCTCGAACGCTCATCAAAGGCCTTACCCTTATGCCCTGCAGCTGTCAATGCTTTCTTTATCATCTCAAGTCCACGGATGATAGGAGGGTGAGGGACCATCTGACCGTCATCCCACAAGATTGCGAAACACAGTTCTTTTCCTCCTCCACGGTCAGATAAAGCATACGCATCCTCGTCCCATTTTTTCCTCTGGACATGGGGATCCTTCAGCCAGGGCTGCATACTCAAAACCCCGCGCATAAAAGTCTTCAATAGGCCAATGCTCTGTGCATGGGGACCGAAGACGCTAAGAATAGAGTCTTGACCTTCCATACATGCCACAGTGCCCCCGGTAGGCAGACGCCCATAAGATGGCTTTAATCCATACACTCCGCAGCACGCCGAGGGAATCCGGATAGATCTGTTTGAAAAGTTTGATAATGGATCATAAGAAGAGAATAACTCTTACCCCCCGATATCAGAGCCGACGCCTTATTATCTGCACCTTCAACCGCCGTGAATCTTGAGGACGTGGGAGAATATTACATACCAATTACGGATCCCTTCATTGCTAGATAAGATGATCGTCAGTGGTGGATTAGAAATACCGTGCTTGATCTAAAACGCACCAACCAACGCGCCTTCTCCGCCGGAGGAACCTCCAGATGTAAGGGAACGGTTGTGTGGGTTGAGAGTCCGGCCAAAGACATGATTGAAAGTTTCTCCAAACTGCCAGTGCAGGAAACATTCAGAACACCGTTCGATGCAAAATTATATATGTACCATCAAACTCTGTGGAATATTCGTCTTGACGAACAATATAGCCCCAAGATCCTCCAAAATGTCAACGAGGACTGCATTTCGCTCAGCATATTTTCCGATCCAAGCAACATAACCTATGTGACATGTTAGGTATGACATCAAGAGACCGAATTTGATATTCCGTGCCCATCGTAGATTCGATGCCTTTGATGTTGTGCTGATCCTTCAAAGAGATTGGCAAGCCTATAGCGTTAGTCAGTTTACAGTGTTATTTGATTTGCTCCACGACGGCTATATTATACCATGCAGGGGGCCGACGAGCTTCCCGGTCTTCTTAAAATAATCGTCCTGCTCGGCAGCACGAGCCAACGCCCGTTCAATGAATATCTCAGTGAGGCAATTTGTCTAAGCACATAAGGCAACATGTTATAGATAGGCATGCCGTACTTCAAATGTATAGCCTCACCAGCTGATGTGCAACAATGGCTCGCTTTGCAAACGCGATCGTCACTTCCACTGCGGACAAGCTTCCGCTCCCAAGTTTCTCCAGGAGACCGTCCACGTTCATGGAAGTGATATCGATCTCCTTTGCAGATAAGAGGCCGCATGTTTCTGGAAATGAGATCACATCTAGCTGCTCTTTTGGTGGCAAGTCTGTTAAGATCCACTCTTGAGGTATCGAAACCTGTTGCCTTCGCTTCTTCTCTGCAACAATATGCTGCCAGGTTTGTGCCATGATGGTCGTTGAACGATAGAGAGATTAGCGAAGAGAATTATTAGAATTTCACATCAACTCGTGGTGGGAATTGATCCGGCATTGAGAAGACAACGGCAACTCGTGATCGGTAGTCAGAGGGTTGTACTAACCACCAGGAAGTAAGGAGCTCCTGATACGCCGGCCGTATCAGTCACTTCTATAGCTCCAACCAGCTCCAACCCGACGGTTTCTCCAGCCGCACTGCCCGATTATTATTGCATGGAAAACCGGATAGTACTTCGATAACAAATTGAAGTACTAGGCGGGGGTCGACAACCAGCGAAAAGCAGAGTGAGTCCTTAAGGACGGATAGGTTTACTCGTCGTCAGCTGATGTGGAAGGTTGTTGATTCCTCCGAGCTCGTTTTAAAATTGTTCTTGGCGCATCCCAGATCCTCGTTCGAAATCTAGCCAAGCCGCTCAGAGTCGCCGCTAGAAGCCGAAATGAAAAGCAGAGATTGAGATAAGATTCAACGAAGTGCCTCCAGGACATTCACGGCAGATTAGCGATGAAACAACCGAAAAAGCGCAGCTTGCGGCGCAAGAAAATATTCTCGTTTTCAAGTTGGAGTCGTCGAGCCGAAGATGGGTGACCGTTGCCGCGGTAATGCTAGCCAATCGTAGCTGGCGTATTACCAGTATTTGTCCAAGCTTGATCGGCAAGCCCGCCAGAGATCTGACGCGTGACGTCAATCAACAAGTCAACTTGAAGTTCGTATAGCAAGGCTACGACTCGCTCGGACATATTTCGGTGTCGTCTCTCTCTCCTCCAGAATTGGCTACAACATTTATTATTGGAATGCAATATTTTTACAATGGCCCAGTTAAAATTATCCGAGCCGGTCAGTGAAGGTCATTTAGTACTTACCGATTTATCTAGTACGCCGGATATAACTATTCACCCAAGTGCCGAACAGAACTCTCTTTTGTTCAGCGACATAGCGAATATCGTCATGCCGCGGCGGCCGTCGGTCTGCTGAGGCCTCTTCGAGAAGGCATGTTCTGTCTCCGTTCTCCGGCCTCGACTCAGTCTCTATTCTGGTTCATACATGTAAGAGATCCATATCTCTTCGATCCGATTCACTGCTTCTCCAGTTGAAATTCTGTGCATGATAAGTCGACCTGCAAGACGGTCTTCCGTCTGAGCCCACGTTAGGTGACATCATATATCGAGGGTTTGTCCTTCACGTTTACGTTTCTATATTCAAAAACTTCTGGAACTCCGATATCGATGCTACCAGCCATACTCGGCACCACTTAACCTTTGGGCATTTAAATTCTGGCATACCGAAGGTGCATGCTTAGGTTCCATTCGCCCACCTTCTTGGAGTCTCCTTACCATGGCTCACGCAGGATCCAGTTCACCAAGCTCTAGCCACTTTACTACAGTGCAACACTACACGCAGGAAGCCAAGATCCCTGATCAGATTGAAATCACTGATGATTTTCATCCACATCGCCAGGCTCGTAAATCTGGCTGGTGGAGGTATCGGTATGTATTTTATTTGCGATTAAACTGCGAACGCTTAACGCTGGTTCTGGCCATGCGATATCTAGTCAAATGCTTCGTGAAGCTGCGGCAGAATTCGCCGGTGTCATGTTCATAGTCATCTTTGGCTGTGGTGCCATCAGTCAGGTCAATCTTTCGAGTAATGCCTTAGTATCACCTTCACCTAGAGGTGTAAGTATTTCTAATGCTGAATGTCGCCGTATTTCATTCATTATATATATTTTCAATATAGTCCTGGATCTCTATCAATTTTGGAATGGGGCTAGGTATGCATCTCTTCTCCATCGAATGCCTCCAGCTTAGCTAACTCCTTTGCCAGGTGTTGGTTTAGGTGTATGGGTAAGCGGTGGCATCTCAGGCGGCCATATCAATCCCGCGGTTAGTTTATTTATTTTGTTATGGTTTTCAGTACGTAAACATTTTCGGCAGGTCACCCTGGCACTGGCTACATGGCGAAGGTTTCCCTGGAAAAAAGTACCAGGTTTGTGTTTTTCTTTCAATCACCACACAAATCTCTGAGGCATCTATCTCTGGACAGTCTATTTATTTTCCCAACTGATGGGGGGTCTGGTCGGAGCCGCAATCGTTTATGCAAACTATTTCCACGCTATCGATATCTTCGAGGGAGGACGTGGTGTGCGAACGCTGAAAACGGCGGGATTTTTCGCCACCTACTCGGTAGGCTCATTGAATGGCTCTAGCTCTCCTTGAAAACTTACGTCGGTCAAGTTGGATTATATGACCAATGTGTCTTGCTTCTTCTCAGAGTTCCTTGCAACTGCAGTCTTAATGATCGTCATTCTGGCGGCAACTGACAAGCGCAACACCCCGCCTCCCGCCGGGCTCCTCCCGTTCGTGATCTTTTTGGTAATATTCGGTATTGGTGCTTCACTAGGAATGGAGACTGGTACGTTTTCCAGTTTCTCACGATAACCCCTGCTGGACATCAAACCTCTGTAGGCTTCGCGTTGAACCCAGCGCGTGATCTCGGGCCCCGACTACTAACATCCATGGTTGGTTATGGCAAGGCCGTGTACACTTACCGAAAGTTTGTACAAGAACTTTTCAGTGATAGTGACGCCATGCTGATGAATTAACTCTTTAGTGAATACTGGATATGGTGTCCAGTTCTCGCGCCGATCTTAGGTGCTCAAGGTGGTGCCGCTTTCTACGACGCATTGCTCTACGACGGCGACGACAACCTTTTTAAACGACTGTGAGTACTTCTGCTTCAGCACTCTTGTTATCCTAATATTTCACCCGAAGCGATCCTGCAGCCCAGGATCAGATTGATACCAGGGATGACTCGAAAGTTTGAAGAATGCGACCTCCTGTTCATCTGCTCTCGAAACGCGCAGACTAAGTGGCGATCGGCGATAATTGGGTTCCTCACCCCACGAGTCTAATCTAATCATGATAGTAGTGATGCGTAATACGAATCTGGGAGTCTGGAATCTGGACTGGCTATCCTGACGGTAAATACTAAGTACATACATACCATTTACATACCTATGTCACGGTTTCATCGTGGACTTATTACATACTTATGATATCAATTCTGATGTTGACCTGGATCGGATAAGTGCCTAGTCTATCAGAGTCTATCAGGAGGCCAAGTGTCAACGGTGGCACATCAAAACAATTTAGTTGAGGTGCTATAAGGTACTATACTTGCCAAGATTTCACGAATGTTCCCCGCCCTGATTTCTGTCCACGTGGTTGAAGAGCCTAGTAAGGAGGGTCCTGGAGCAGCCGACCACCATCCGCTGCTGATTTGCGCGGTAATTCCCGGTTTGCTCACACGTGCTGTAAACAACTGGCAGGTGATGCATTGGTTGATGGATATTTTACACCAGGGAGGACGAGTTTCTTACTTCTGCCAAAACATGCAGCTCATAATTTCGCGCCCTAAAATATTGGATTAATTTTGAGGTGTTTGAAAAGAAAATCTTGTATGTATGTAATATTAATTAGCTTATTATGCAATGCGCCCCCGAGCCGGCGGTGCATTTACCGTTGTCCGAATGTAACGCGGAGAGTCTGGAGACCTGTCGAGACCTGTCGAGACCCTTTTCGACAAGCCGGAAGCGCTAGGCGGGAGATCCGCGTGGAAAATTAAGCTTTTGAATGGTGATAGTATATTCTGCCTTACATGATAGGCCTTAGTTCGCTCTTCCCCCGCCATTGCTTCTATCGCGCTGTAGGATCTTCGTCTGAGTCTACGGTTCGAATTCGAAAAAAAAACATAGGAGCAGTCCTACAACATCTTGCTCTCTTTTCTGAATCCATAAAGCCTGTGTTCATTGCAACCGATTGCGAATTTGCAAAGACTCCGATAGAGTCCTTGGGCGATCAAATTTGTTACCCCGTATGGTGGACCCTTAAAAAACTCAACACATATATATGCTGACTAACTCTTTTGGATGCCAGCCTTGTTGACGTGCTTTCTCACTCTATTTAAAAGCTATTTAGCCTCCCCAGGCCGGTCCTTGGCACCCATAGAATCATGAAATTCACTGCGAACGATCCGTTCATCGAGTTCATGCTTCCTCCGCCAGACGAGACACCCGCTCAAAAGACGGCACGACTACAAAGGGAACTAGACGCTCAACAGGTCAGCGATAGGATTGATGAACAGATAAGACAGGAGCGTGCTTTGGCTAAAAAGGAGAAGAATATCATCAAGGTTCTTTTACTGGGACAGGCCGAGAGTGGTAAGTGACATCACTACTATCAAAGGATAGATATATGTCAGAAATGAACGCCTCATGGCATACTGCAGGGAAATCCACGACACTTAAAAGTGCGCTCCGCCTGTCGTCTAAACGTGGTTATATGGGCGCTAATTAACACCGTAGATTTTCGTATGAGGTTCGCGCAGACGGCATGGGAGAAAGAGCGAAATGGATGGCGGGCGGTTGTGCAGTTCAATGTGGTTCGATCTATCAGGACCATCCTGGAAGCGATACAAGCAGAGATAAGGGGCGACCCCACTCACGAACTGGATGAGGTAGAGTCACGAACGGACAATGGAGATGAAGAAGAGCTACAACTTGACGAGATTCACTCATTGCTCACCATTCGGCTAGCACCACTGCACGCAGTAGAAGCCTCTCTGAAACGACGGCTTGGACCAGGGGCGGAATCTCATCAATCTGAGATGTTGATGGCTGCAACACCGTTCGATCAACCTATTGGCAGGAGTGTCGGTAATTTATCCTCACAAGAGTTTGCCGTGCGTTCTTGGAAAGAGGCGCTCGATCCTGAGAACCCAATGAACCATGCAGGGACCGACTTGGACGAAGCGACAATAACGATTGCTGCATGCAAGGACGACATGAAAGCACTATGGAACGACAAGACAGTACGACAGGTGCTCAAGCGCCGAAAACAACTCCTGCCCGACTCTGCTGGATTGTGAGCTTTGCTTTAATAGCGCTTGGTTCAATTCTTATCATCAGTCAGCTTTCTAAATGATATAGACCGGATCGCTTCTCGCGACTACGTAGTACACGATGATGATATCGTGCGAGCACGGCTTCGTACGGTTGGCATCCAGGAATATCGGTTGAAGTTTAAACATGGCCCTTGGGCCAATCCTAAAGGTATGACCCTTCGGACCGGGACACTCACGTTTTTCTTATTGTCATTATGAAGCGGCCAGCAGCAAGGAGGTGGTTGGATGGGAATGGCGGATTTTTGATGTCGGAGGCTGCCGTACTTCCGTGCGTCACTTTTTGAACTGGCTAAAAGCTAGGGTCTCACTATACCTGATTACTTAGCGTGCTGCTTGGTTACCTTTCTTTGACAACGTCAATGTCATAATCTTCCGTAAATCAGTTTTCAATCTCACATTTGTTGGCTATATTGACCCGGAGAATACCAGTTTGTCCTGTATCAGTATTCGACCAACGACTGGAAGAAGATCCTCGTGTCAATAGGCTTGAAGATTCGATCATCCTTTGGAAGTCGATCTGTTCTGCAAAGCTTCTCGCCAAAACGCAGTTAATATTATTTCTCAACAAATGCGACCTTCTGAAGCGAAAACTCAAACGTGGGATCCAAGTTAACAATTTCCTCCCGAGCTATGGCAATAAGCCAAATGAAATTATCACCGTCGTCAAGTGTACGTTTTTTTTTCCACGTCGTAACGAGTACGTTACATTAATAACCACAATCTAGATTTCCGAGAAAAATTCAAGGAGATTCAACGCGAGCATTCTCCACAGCCGCGATCTACTTATATATTCGCGACCACTGTTACCGTACGTATCAGCATCACTTAATCAACTAAATCCCTAACGCAGCCGACGAGCAGGACACCGGTGCAACCCTTATTACTCTAGAATCCGGTATCGTCCTTGTTGCCCTTCCTATGCTCATGGTCTGACCGCACCTTGTATAGTAAGAGATTTCGTTCTACGGGACAACCTTGCCACATCGCAACTTATCTGACGCCCATATAATCGATTACGAGATGATGGTTGACAACTTGCATCTATCGCACTATACGTCATATTTTAAAGTCTATGTACCCGGAGTTTTAATTACAACAACGCACGGAAGGAGGGTGGACTTCCAGTCGAGGGTTGATCCAATAGGATACCAGAGCTGTCATACCATGGGAGGCTATTGTGGGATTATTGTACATATATTACCTGGATTTCCTCAGGCTTTTTCGTACTTACGATTTATGAAGTGCTTCCGCTTATTATTCACACAAGTGATTCGGTCAGTGGAGGTAGATCACAGGTACCGGTACTCATCTATAGCTCCCCAGAGTGTAGACCAATCATGTTTCATATGTGCTGCGCTCGGCGCGTGGTCGTGTCATCACAAGCTTGGTAGTCACACGAGGCCAAGTACATCATCATGCTGGCATAACACTTTTTCGTCGCGTTCCTCCCCTCGTGTTTAGTTGTCGAGAGAACATATACAAGGGTCAATGTTATATATCCAAAAGGTCGGTCATTACATGAATCACCGTCCTATTCTTACTGGGACCGAGTAACTAGTAACTACGCAGTCGTAATTTCAAATGACAATAAGCGCCATTGCCCTGCCATGACCGTGACCGATCCTTGACGGCCGTCAACAACTCCGACTTGAACTTAAGTACTGTGGTGTCTATGTGGCTCTTATCGGGGATTGTTGCTCTACTACAGCCCCTAACGGCTTCCTAGCATCGATTAGCTTTAGATATCTCGCAAGTTGGCCTATCGCTGCCTGTTTAGGCCACCGACTCCTTCCGGAAGCAGAACCTCGCGGTCGTGATCATCATAGGGGTCCTGCGACACATGAGAGCTACAGTCTTCTGACTCGGTGGATTAATCAGTTCTATACTTATCCGGTGCTCTCTGTTCTTCATATCAGTTGAACAACCACTATCGTCACCCATATCGTCCTTTGTTGCCATTATGATGCTTGGACAAGTCGTGTCCCGCGTCAGAGTTCACTTCCGTCGCTCGAAGGCTCGACTCCAGCAGCCACCTGACCTGCGCCGCTTCAGTGACTTCGAAAGCCCTTTCCCCCGGGTTTCACCTGGTGGCTACACCAAATATTATGAGAAACATGGCATGCCCAAGCCCAGAGCCCTCCCCGCAGATGCTCACAATTCATCTTCGACGACGCTAGTCATATCCAAACCAACACGGAAGGGATCAAAATCCTCGACCGTGACAATAACAATCCCTCCATCCCCATCCGAATCATCACACTCCCCTTCATCTTCTCATCAGTCCTCTCCAGCCTCGACTTCGTCATCTCGCAAACGACCAAGAACGTTGAGCATAATGCGCGAGGGCTCGTTGAGCACCATCAATGCTTCCCCCAACATACGCGACCCTGACTTGACGAACACCCCATCGCTACGCAGACGTCGTGCACGCCTCCTGCGCACACCCAGCGTTGAGCGTACTTTCCCAGCCGCAGCACCCAAAATGACATTACTTCCAGGAAGACCTGCAAGTGATGATCCTGAACTTTTTTCCGGCGAACCTTCACCTTCCGATTTCCTACGAACAGATGGCACCCATGAGACTCCACCTACTTCCTCCGACGCCATCCAAGAAGGCCTTTTGCTCTTTAAAATTGATGGAGTCCTGATGTCTCCCGAAGCAATTGACAGGCCTGAGAGCTGGTCATCCTATGCGACTGCGAAGAGTAATTTTAGCGATGATTAAACGAATTTATGACCTTTCTTATTCCCCATTTAGCTGCTGTTATCACTCAGTCATCGACAGTCTGTTGTACCATATACACTCGCATTTTGTCATATCCTATGAGATGTAGGAACTAGAGTTCAGTGATCATCCATTCATTTTGTACTTGTAGTTCATACCGCAATGTAATTGAAATACTTGATTGAAATTTTGAAACCGACCCATAAATAATCCTGTAATCTTGTTCAATAAGGCTCCAGCGCAAAATAGGTAACATTTCTATCCGTCAGAGAAGATACGATCAGTTCTTCTCCGATGTAGCAGGCAAGGGGCTCTGGTTCTCCAAGATATTCTTCAGCAGCGGGGCAATCACTTTTCGTGACGCATCCACATTGAGCTGGTTGTACACCCGTGCCATCACGCCCTGAGGAAGCTTACCGTCCTTTTTGAGGTTGATCTTCTTATGCTTCTTCACGTTAACCTCTGGGCTATCTTCCAGTCCCTTCCACAAGCGAGTCGCGAGCTCGTGGTGATCCAGGCCTTTGGACCCCACTCCACCACCACTTGTCGTGTCCTCCGGGTCCTCACGAACAAACCACGCCATCTCACGCTTGTGTTTTCCTTTACCACTTTTGCCTGGCTTACTCCCATCCCTAAAGCTTGTCAGTACCCCGAGGATGGTTAAATCGCGGTGCTTCATCCACACCATCACCGCTTCCTCAAGCTTCCCTTTCTTGCCCCACGAGTTAAGTGCAACGGGGACAGTACATAGTCCTGCCTTGATCGAAGGCTGATTAGGCGTCCAATAAAGGGTATGCTCGTACTGCTTATAATCCCTTCGAAGGAGATCCCACCCCGAAAGATGGGACAGATCAGACTTCTTTGTAGATAGAGTCTCTGTGAGGGCTTTGATTGCGGGAGCTTCGTAAATGGCGTCAGTTTTGGATTTGGGGTCGTCAAGTAAAGCAGCCAGGAGGTTGGGGGGTAGCGAGGGTGCGAAGGTAGATTTGGTTACCAGGAACCCAGCGGCATCATAGTCCGCCTGGAGTGCTTTGTCACCAGGTTTAAGCCCAGACGTGTCGATGAGAATGCCACAAAGAAGAAGCGTGGCTAACTCTGCAGGGACTTCCGAAGGGCACAGCGCAGTAACATGAGACGTGCAACTCCCCGCAGGTGCGATGGTGCGTGGGTTAGCAGTGTCCTTGTACAAGTCCTCATCCTCGTGATGGTCTATGACGGCAATGACTTGGGATGATGAGTTGTCCGTGCTGAAAATCTGGCCGAGACGGTTGTGGTCTACGAGAGCAAATTCATGGGAAGGAAAGGGTTTCGTGTCTTCGACGTCAGATATTGAAAGTAGTTGCTCTTCAGGATTGTCGATCCCCGCCAGACTTAATGCGTAGATATTTTCAGCGCGTAGTTTAAAGTCGTCTCGTTGGGTCTGGATAAGAGGTATCGTTGGTTTCTTGTGTACTTCTGATTGAATCCACGCAAAGGCAATGGCGCTCGCAACTGAGTCGAGGTCTACAATTATTAAGTCACCAAGTGCTCGTGACATGAAAGACAACGCGTACCTCCTGCTTCATTGCCCATTACGACTGTCCACTCGCTTCCTCGTCCCGGCGTCGCGTGGACGTCTTGAAGATATTTGTTTTTAGATTCGGAAAGAAATCGTGCCAAGTTTTCGGCGTTGGAGGTCCCATGAGGCTGATATGGTTTTGTGATCTTAAGCGCGAGAGAGAGTCGACGCAGGGGGAAATAGCTAGGCATCACGAAAGCTTCGCCGACGTTCGTATGTTTGGAACAGAGAACGTGATAGTCGTGTAGAAAAAACTCTTTGAATCATGGTGGACGTTGAGTCGAGCCGATTTTATAGACCTATTTTGATTACACGTGTTAGGCGGTAGTGAGCGACTATCATATCTTCAAAAAGCCAGGCTTGCCAGCATAAATTAGCTTAATTTGATGGAAGTGCTAAGAATTAGAAGTGCCTGGCAAACCATGTACATAAAATGCAGACGTAAAATATCAACCGACGCGAATACAACTACTATATAGTACATAACTACTGTAGCTCACTGGCCTGGGAGATATACGGCAAATGGCCGTTCCTACGATTCAACAGTTGCAGGAGACAGACGCGCTAATAGATCCGTCTTGTTGGACATTATATCTCTTCAAGAAACGTCCGCTGCTGTATAAGATAATTTACCTGTCAGGCAAAATATTTTACCTGTTCTGCACAACCACTGAGTCTAGGCTTCCATGGTGGATAGTATCATGTCGAGATCGGGTACCTCAGCTTGGATACCATCAGCATGCAAAGTTTCGAGGCGCTTTTGGCCCCTAAAAGAAAGCGAAGGAACCACGGAGAATTTCACATCGGGACGTGACTGAACACGTACATGAATATTTCAGAGGACCATGGTGTCTGGTGAGCCATGACTGTGGTTTTGGGGGGCTCAAGCTTGGATCACAAATAGAAGCCTTCCTTGCGTTCGCGAGCAAGGACTCCAAACCTTCACTGCAAGATTAGGCCGCTAGCAGGTTCATTCACATGTTGGTGACTCAGGGGAGGGGATGCCTCCATGATCATGAATAAATGGATGTCTGCATTGTTTCTCGTCTTTTGGCCTTGAATGAACATAGGAAATACATAATCTCGACTGCGTGGCCCAGTACAACAGTAGAAGAGAAGACGAGAAGACGCATTTGAATGATGAACACACTGAAGCAGCTTCGGGAACTCGAATCTTCAGTCAGTGCCACAAAAGATCACACAGCCAGTTGGATAGCAGTGCAGGAGTTCATTCTATGAGAAAGGGCACATAATTTACTTATCCAAGGCTCCATGGGAATCATCAAGTCGAAGCTATCGACATCCAATCCGACATTTGTTTCGCACCCGGACCTTGCTTTCCGCTATAAGATGTAAGAACTCTCTCAGCGGCAAGCTCGTCAATGAGTTTGATTGTTTTTGGAACTGGGGTTTGAGAGGCCGAGGGCACAGTTGGAGATGAGACCAGTCGCCGTGAACACTGGGTTGATGCGAATGTGAGCAACAGGACGATCATAACCTAGTATTACGTACCAGCTTAACGCCTAGCCACGCTCTTACATTGATGGATGTCGGGGCTTCACCCTTGAGTAGATCACGTTCACCCATATCAACCACCACGAGAAACATTTTTAATGCAAGGGGAAGGTCGGCAGCAGTATATGCCGTTTCCGCAAACTGTAGCACAGTGAAAGGGTTTTGTGGGGCGAGTAGAAGTGCGTGAGATAATGCTTGGAGAGCGGATGTATACCTATCCACGGAGATGCAATATTCAGCATAGATGAAAGACGTAGGCAAGAGCCTTACTGATTGCATGAAGAATATATATCGGCAAGCTCAAGCCAGCCTTCGAGGTCAGTGTAGAACGTATCCAAGAACTGAGATAGTTCTTCTACCGCTTTTTCATACATTCCCATTCGTCGGATGACTGATATCCGTCGTTTCCATATTGCCTAAGAAGACAGCAGCGTCAAGAAGAGCGCAAACCAGACACATAGATTGCTCACGGCATTGGCGGAATCCTCCTGCAATAGTTCATGGTAGTACTGAAGTACTATAGTCGGGGACTCGGTGGCTTCCATACGAATGCCAGTCAACACATCCACGCGGGGGGAGTTGGGGAACTTTTCCCCCAGTTGTTTCAGGCATTGCTATTTAACACGTCTTTCAAGTTAACGTCAAACCCTGGCGTCATAACCGGAGAAAAGACTACTTGCATCAGCCACATCCAACCGCCCTATATCAATGGCAGCTAGGGCGAGCTGCTCAAGGAAGGCCCAACCTAGTGGTTGTTCACGCACCAAATTTTATAGAGCGTATTTGGAACATACCTTCATCGCCTTTAACCGCTTGCCCCTCCCTTAGAACAACCGTGCCCTTGTCGAAGATGTCTTGAGAAGCCCTTGTGTTATTTGCACGGTAGTTCGCCAGCGCCTTCAAAGCAGACGAGAGGGAGTCGGACATGGCGAGCAATTACGTAATCCTTGGTGATCAATTTCCGAGTCAAATCAAAGTCAAATTCAACAGCGAGGTAAGTAACTGTTTGGTACATAACTTATTGTACGTTACGTGAACGACTTCCGATTTATTGCGAGCATTACGCGTATACATAGACAGTCCCAAAGTGGCCCCGAGGATATGACAAATAATGGTGAAGTAAATAGTCTCCAAGTCGTAAATGACGGTAAATGGGTATAACTCCATGGAATAATTTCCATAAAGTACCATGAAGAGATATGGCATGGTGTTATTTGGGAATGGTCTGGCTTCCACGTTGGGCCGGTCTCCTGATAAACCGCATCAAAAGTAAATATGGCCAACCAAGACGATACCAAAAGCTCGACTCTTCCCCGAAGATGTGCTTGCTTTGAAAAGCCATAATAATCCAAACAGTGGCCATGGTAAAGGAGATCGCAGTTGCTGCATAATGTCCAATTGTCCCATTGGTTCCCGGATTGATTTCCTGTATGTTCATGCCGAATATGCCCTATCCAAGGTAAGTTGGTAGGACTATTAAGTTAAAGCAGAAGTGACACGCACTGAGGTAAACGTTGCAGGAAGAAAGATCATAGTGAGATACGCGATTTGCTTCATCTAAAGAAGCTTCAGATACAGCTTGAGGAATAGGATGGAAAATCATTACCGCTAAAGAAATGATCGTGGAGTTAGCATTTCAACCGCGATTAGAAAGAAAGGGACAAACCTGCACTATCCTTGACGGCAGCCTCTGTCATTTGTGCCATACGTTTACTGTCTTCGATGTTGACGCTACTAAATACCTAAGGTAAAATGTGAGCTTATTCGAACCAGGCGTAGTGAGTTCATCACCTACCAGGTTCATAACATTTCTAAGTCGTTTATCCTGCATTTTTCGACCCATCTCTAAGCGGTCAATCTCACCCTGAAGGTTGGAACATTCCCTCTCCATTAGCATCGCACTTTCTTTACGTATGTCTTCTGAATGCGTCTCCATCACCGGGTTTCGAGTTTTCCGAACAAATTCGACGGTTTTGCGGAAGTCTTCCAGTAATGAAGAGTAGTGGAGTTGATGAGCGCGAATGACATGGAGTTCTTGGGTGAGAACTGTGTTTGATGTTGAAATCACTCTCGTTTCCTGAATATTGTTCATGCCTTCCAGTCATCTACAACATCTAAAGAGAAGAGACTTACTAACTGGCAGATGTGTGCATACAGATCCTCAAGAGCCTCATCCCATGCATATAGTGCATGCCAAATGAAAGTAAGGAGAATAAATGTAGGGTCAGGGGATTTTTGGAAGATACTTTGCCAGTACACGCTTTGGCCTGGCTCGAGTCAGCAAACTTCTGGATCGTAAATGTAACACTCACCTGCGAACCGGATGCGTTCGTGCAGATACGCCGCAGTCGTTGTCAGATGATCCTTGATCTCTGGATGGAAAGAGATGATCGTACTGCCATCTACATGGCGAACGAGATGCACAGAGAGCAAATCGAGCACTAGTTGTCGGCGACCTTGGATATTTGGACGGATAAGGGACGAGCTTCAGCACAAAACATAAAACCGACTACGCACTGAAACGCAACCGAAGAGGTGCCTGTGTATCAATCATTTGTCTGCCTAAGTATTTATTAGCTTGAATATTATAAGCTATATTATGGACTTACTGAGAAGAGTAGCCCCCTTTTCCGATCCAAGCGTGTCTAGTGATGCTCGTGATCCCCGATCATTATTATATGGTGCCATTGACATTGACTTCAGAAATGTCAGGGTGACTGTTATATCTGAATAGACAGGTTGAGGACCTGCGATCTTTGAGGGGTAGCGTACTCACGATCTCCCTTATGATGCTGAAGCTCCTCTTGGAATCGAGACGGAATCCAATTCAAAGAAGAGGAGAAGAAAAAGGGCTCAATATTGTATCTGGCAAATGTGGCAGAAAAAGTGAATTTCAATGAAAGCATTAGTATAGAAAGCATCTCACCTTGTCCCAAGCATCTGGAGAACAGGTCCTGATAAATTATGGACGAACATCGCTCGAACTCGGATGTTTGGTGGACGCTACAGGGATGGTATTGTCGGTAATTTGTACGACTCGGAGGAAAGAATATAGAGAGGATGACGTGCACGCAACTAACACACGTCAATGGAGCCACGTACTTGTGTGTGCACCATTATATTCCAAGTAACTTCCCTATCCCGATCATCAGCAGTCACTGAGTCAACGTTTTCGAAGAATCCATCGTCACGGACGTCAGCTCGATATATGATGCAGGGCTCGTCGCTGCAATAGTTCGTAATTGCGTCGGCAATTTTGCTTCGTGATACTTGGTCTTTTGTCCAGTTTGGAAAACGCGACTGGGGATAGCCATTCCAACATCCGTTGCAAGACTTATGATCACAGAGCGGAGGCACTGGAGGAAGGCGGGATTCTAGCTGCACAGAATCGACGGCTAAATGTATAATGAAGACAATATTTTGTATAATGAATGTGTCGAACTCACTGTCATGTGTATTGATCCATGGCCATGGAGCAGATGGAGCAGCATGTCGATGAGAAGGTGTAGGGATCTTATTTTCTTTTTGGTATACCTTCGGGAAAAAGTGACCAGTTGGGTTATGGATTGACTCGAGCTCCATGGCTTATCTAGCTTCGGTTAGCAAGATCCGTTAAAATTAACTTGAAAGGTAGTATGCCAGTATAGCAACCTTACAGGCGACGGAAGAGACCCTATGAGGTATGTAGACAGTGCGAACTCGAAATCAGCAAGCACTGGGCAGCCTGAGATTCCGAATGTTCTCGTTCGGACCTGAAGGCACCAGGCTAGTGCTGTCATGAGAAATGATGGCCACTCACGCAGCCCTGATATAAGCGCCAAGTCCGATGAAACGGATGTTTACATATCATGCTCCACTGCAGCTCCAGGAAATTTGGCGGGTCGCGGGACCAGGTCAAACAGATTAAATTCGTGTCTTTTCATTGCGAGGACTCAGACATGCATCGATGATCGTAGGAAGCTTTCAAACCTAATCATAAAATGGCCGCTGCCGCTAATTATAACAACTGCTATCGCTTACATAATCTCTATCTGGTCAAGATCAGGATCGAATGAGATATCGGTTCAAATCGAGGTAAATTGTATTCGCATTGCGCAAACCCCATATAGGAGGTACGCTTCCTAAGTTCCTTGCTCGCAGTTGTAGGCAATCTCTGTGTAGACGTACTTAAAGCCCCGGGATCAACTCGCTGGTCTTCGGCAAGCACTTGAGGTTGTGAAATTTGTTGTTTGAGAGTACCACCATACTTGCCAAGCTGGCTGAGCATCAGTAAAATTGCAAAATAGATTCGGGGTTTTCACTGGTTTCTAAACTGAAAACCCGAAAACCCGTAAACTAACCCACTTAAAATCTGGTTTGCTAGGGTTTCCGGCCATGTTAGGTTTCGGGGGAAAGGAACATAAGTTAAGTTCTCGAGTTCCCAAGTTTCAAATTCCAGGTTTTAGTGGGGTTTCAGCGGTTCCTCGGGAGTAACCCGTGGAAATGCAAGATTGCTGATCATGATGAAAACCAGCGACTTCTGTATCCGAGTAAAGAGTATCTGCACCGTGACACTGGGTGCAAGGTGTTATACTGCCTGAGAAGTACTGTGTAAGTAATAGTATGCTGACAGTATTCCTTGTATTGCCACCATACTTCAAGTCTGCAGTTGCTAGAAGCGTTAGTACTATTGTACGAGTGACTATGGACTCGCCAGGAATTTAGTCTTGAGGCTGGTCAACTCCAGAGTCACAGATTTCGTACTGAATATTTGTACGGACATGAAGTACTACTGTACTAGGGAGGGAAGGAGAGAGTGAGCACCAGTTGCTCCTGACATTTGCTCGTTCGAGCACCGGTGCAAGTTGCAGCGGGACAACTTGAACCACTGTGCTGAAGCGCTGACCCATTGGGATATCTGGTTCTTCGCGTCGGAACATCAGAGTGACCTCGGAAGCATTAGGCTTCATCGATGCTTCATCTCCCGGGCCTTTCCTTTTGGGAAACACCTCTCTGCGATTTTGAGTGACACTCAGCCTTGGTGATTGGTATTTATAATCTGGTCAATCGATGGTACTATTAGAGCACTTAAGTACTTGGCTCTCGGACCTCAGGCTTTCGAGTAAATACGGTAATTACGAAAAATGCCCCGCATTGACACGAAGCTTACTCGACTTCTCGGTATGGAGCACCGTTATTTCTTTTGGTGGAAATATCTTAATTATTGGCGCAGGGATTCGAGCACCCGTAATAGGTGCCACGATGGCGTACGGGAGTGGAGGTAACATACTTGTCTTGGGCTCTGATATGCCACCGTGACTGTATTTGACTCGCTGAACAGGTGCGTTGGCCGCTCAGGTTACCATGGGAGGTGGTTTTGGGTTTATTGGTTCTGGTATGTCCTCCATACAACCGTCGGAACTTCACGTTGGTTAAATATTGCGTCAAGGACTTGAGGACGTTGCCGATCTTAGGTCAGAGGTCAAGCTTGCCCGGGATTTGCTGAAGACGGACGCACAATCCCAATTACCCATCGGTATAGGCTATCTGGGCTGGATACTCGACCAGCTGGATGCAAAAGGGTCTGTCAAAGATTACCTTTCTGTGGCACTCGACAACAATGTACGAGCTGTGTGGTTCTCATACGGAGCCGATCTCAACAAATGGATTCGATATGTTCGTGATAATCAGCGCAACCCTGGATCAACTGTTATTTTTGTGCAAGTTACCTCTGTTGAGGACGCACTTATTGCCATTAATGATTGGAAAGTCGATGTAGTCGTTGCACAAGGTTCTGAAAGTTCTGTATTTTATGTGTGGCCCGTTGTCCTAATCTAACTTCATTATAGGAATTGAGGGGGGTGGACATGGTGCTGCTTCTGGACCTCCCCTTTTGACCTTGGTGTCATCCATACTGTCCGCCGTGCCTCCTGAAACCAGCCCGCCGATCCTCGCTGCAGGTGGTATGGTAAATGGTAGTCATTTAGCTGCCCTCCTTACAATGGGCGCTTCAGGAGCCGCCTTCGGAACCCGTTTCTTACTTTCACCAGAAAGTTTATATACAGACGTTCAGCGGCGAGCCCTTCTGGCCGCCAGCTCTTCTTCTTCAGTGCGCACCATGGCCTTCGATCATGCCCGTGGCACGTTGGGTTGGCCCCATGGAATAGATGGCAGAGGGTTGCGCAACAGTAAGTATTTTCATGTTGTTCGGCACTAGTTAGTGACCAAAATATCAAGGCACCGTAGACGATTTTGAAAACGGAGTGGATATAGAAACTTTGCGTGCTAGGTATGAAGAAGGTGCACGAAAGGGGGATGCAGATCGAATTGTGGTGTGGGCTGGAGCGGGCGTTGGCTTGATGAATGAAATCAAACCAGCGAAGGTAAATAAACAGATTTTACTCGTTAAAGATATCAAGAAACTGATACAAAGTGACAGGAAGTGGTGGAAGAAATAGAGCATGAGTGTATCAAGAGGCTGAGCTCCGTCCCATCCCTGTGCGAATGATCATGATTACAGCATTCCGTGTTCTGTCCACTATTATCCATTTCCTTTCTTCGTTTGAAGGACTCTACCCACGGTTCTGGATTCCTGTTCCGCCACCCTCTTGTATGCAGAGGATTGACACAATAAGGTAAGGAGACCTACCAATTCATAGTTCCGGAACCCCAACTGGTAACCATCCGCAAGTAGTCCGAGATTCAGTCTTGAGAGGCCTATGAGATGATATCGCAGTATAGAGGAACTAGCGAATCGCGGCAGATCTGGTGACGACGAATTAGTGCATTGCAGAATGCGGTAGCTGTCAGGGACTTTGCTCAATGAAGACTTATAATTATCTTAGTGTGCGTGATAAAATCACCATTGTCTATAGGAAACTCCTTGAATGATATTATGATTTGCCTTGGGTAAGAGTAGAGTTGTAATTGGGTGTTCACATTCGTGCAAAAAGTACAAGTTGTCAGAGAGTGAGTTGAAGACTTACGGTCTCAACTTGAAACGTTCAAAGTTTCACCGATGTTTCACCTTCGTCCGGGGCTTCGGCCCGATGTCCATATTTGCCTGCAGTCAGACTTCCAAACATGACACGTTCCAGTCCGAGTCGCTGCATAGCATCACATATCACACTTTCACTTACAGTATAATTTTTCCCGCCAGTTCGTTCAATGCTTAGCGAAGAACTGAAAAACTTCAGGAGGCTAGGGTTCCGCCATGTACATTCAAATGCGCATAACCTCTGTGGATCGCACTGATTTCCCCCCTTCTCTGCATAGGTCCTTCTACAAGTCCTCAACTTCGCGTCCGTAATTGCGTCGGGACTCATGATTTGGAAAGGACTGGGGCTCATTACGAACTCGGAATCTCCAATCGTTGTTGTACTTAGGTGTGCATCCTGTGCTACATCCATCCATCGGTGATCTTACAAGTTCTCTCGCAGTGGGTCAATGGAACCTGCATTCTACCGTGGAGACCTCTTGTTCCTCACGAATCCTGCCTCGGAGCGTTACTATACGGGAGATATCACAGTGTACAAGATTCCTGGAGCAGAGATACCCATCGTTCACCGTATTCTTGAAACCCACGACATTCTACCAAAAACTAAATCATCCGGGTACGCCAGTGCTGGCTTATTGATGACATGGATCATGAATATTAACGTGTGTGACTTCAGACTCAAAGTTGAAGGGCCTCCCAACCAGTTGTTGTTGACGAAGGGCGATAATAACCAAGTGGATGATATCGAGTTGTATCAAGGTCTAGACTGGCTAGAGAGAAAACATATCGTTGGAAAGGTTCGTGGGTGAGTAGAATCCACATGAAATGTCGTACTCTGCTCATTCGACCCTTGTTCGCCCTATCAGGTTCCTACCATATGTAGGATATGTCACTATTGCTATGGTTAGCCTTTCTCCCAATTCAGCTTTTCTTATCTTACTTATGTTTTCTCATGTGCAGAACGACTTTCCACAACTAAAGTACGCCCTCCTTGGTGGTCTTGGTCTCCTTGCCCTCATACAACGCGAATGAGTATTCCTGGATACCTTCTAAACATCATGGCGGAAAGTATGTTATGAAATTTATTCTACATATCACCGCTTTTGTCGCAGCGTGCAAGATATGTATAATGTTCTTTGTATAGCATGTGCGACACAATGCAAATACAACTTGAAGGAAGTTCCACAACGACGAGAACGTAAATGACAGACCTCCCGTCTACACGACACTGATGAAGAAGCTATGATTAGCGTCTGATGAGTCACTTGTCACTAGTGCTTACTACTTCAGATAGATCGTTATAAAACATTCTCTCAAGTTCGTCCCACAGTTTCAATACCTCGACATCTCCTGATCACCTGAGGGAGCCATCGGGAATGATCGCATTTCTGGGTTCCACCATACGCCTCAAGCTGTCACGATCCCAAGTTTGCAGCGATGCCGCGAACTCAGAGGATAGTCTAGCCTTATCTGGCGCCGCAAATAAACTCCAAGAGCACCTATCCGCCCACCCAATCTCCAACTTGAAAAAGACCTTTTTCTGCCGAATGTGTTCCAGGTAGAGTATGGTTCATATGACTGTACCCGCTCCAAGTCATTCAGCGGTCCCCGAGTTCATCTTGTTGACTAGTGCAACGAAGGAATTGCTGCAGTGCAATCAAACTGCTGCCCCGTACCAGCTGCTTCGTTCAAGTTTGCGGAGGAAGCGATGACAAAGACGAGCCTCTGCTGCCAGTCTTGACGCTGTATCCAAAGCCGTGAAAAAATTATTTGTATACCATCGCGACTTGCTTTTTCCACATACTACGATAGGTTGACTTCAACGACGATGCGCTTTGTGGAATTAGAAGATGATCAAGGGCAACTGAGTTTTCAAATATCACCAGGTTG
>QOVE01005464.1:0-16919 GCA_003521275.1 Tricholoma sp. MG99 | reverse complement strand
CGTTGACTTGGTCTCGTGGCTTTCTGGTTCAACACACAGTACAGTTGATTACTTCAAACTCGCTCAAAAGCTTCGAATGGGAGAAATTCCGAATGCACTGCTTCCATATCGCACAGTCTCTGGTACCACCAATAGTGCATTTCACTTGTCGCGGGATGCATCTTTTACACGAATGAGCATTGATGATGCTGCAAGCAAGTATCAACTCCCTGATCTCCATCCAGCACTTTCAGACTACGTCAGCCGTACAAGCGATGGAGAAGGATTTGTGTCGCTTATTGGTGGTAGATGTATAGCACAAGTTGGATGTGAACTTCCATTTGATCAGCTTGAGATCTGGACCAGGGTTCAACTACAAGGCAGGGCTTATCATTACCCCCACAATGTTCTTCCACCCGAGACGGTCAATGCATCACCTCCATCAAGTGAATCCCCTCACGGGTCTTGTGATACTGTTGTGATAAATATTGACTTGACTGCGAAATGGCCCCAGAGTGGCCTCCTTGGTGTGTTGTCTTTCTTGTAACTAATATATATTCCTTACTCTTCTGAGTCTTCTCAGGGCATGTTGTTGTGCAGCTTTGTCTCATCATGCGTGTTGTGTTACGACCGTAACTTCTCAGAACATCAGACATTCCTATTTTCCAGTTTCTTACGCTAAACGAACCTCTGTTCACCCGTATCATCGGACCTCTGGTTACTCACTTATCACACTCATCATTCATTTCATACCACAATATTACAACCTCTGACTTGTCTTACAATTTCATATTAAGTAGTTAGGTTTTATGGTTACGACCAGTGCTTTGATATTCGGACTGATATTGTATCATATACTTATATCGGAAACACTGCCTTGTTTACTAGTATAAATACTTAGCTACTTCCACTTGTATTCTCCAGTTTAATATTGACCAAGTTACTCCTCTCTCTTCTGTCTTGAATTCTTCGGAATCTCCGTTCCTCCCCTCTGTCCTGGAATTCTTCGGAATCTCCTCACTCTGACTACGGTTTATCTTCGGACACTCCGTCAGTAACCCTTTCTGCCTTGTCTTGAAATTGGACACCAAGGCGAGAGAAGGGCGCAACTTCTTATAAGTTGAAGCCAAGTCCAAACCCCCTTGGAGTTGGAATCTCCGCATTGGACTTTCCAGTCTCAACATTGTACCTTCTTGTCACGCACTTAACATGTTGTTCCAAAACTCAATCAGTCAGTAGTTGCTGATCGATTTGTTGCTTATGTACAGCGCTTCGACATTGTTCCACAGCCACCTGTCCGCTCTGCAAACACTAAAGGACCTCGCCCAGACCATGCATCAGGGATGCATGTTCTCAAGCGGGCAAGGCGTACAGATCACACAGTCCACACTTTTCTGGGTGATATTGTGCCTCTGGATCAGGTCTGGACACTCGTTGAGCTTACACCCCAGTTTGGCAATGAGGCTGACCGACGGTTGACACAGATGAACGCTAGTGCCTACTGTTCAGAATTTTGGTTAGACAAATATTTTATGAAGGACCTATCCTTTGCTTTGACGCTTGGTGGAGACCGTGATGACGAATGATGTAGTTTTACATGTCAGTATTTCTGAAAAAATGCAATATTATGATTTTGCATTGTGCCATGGACTAAGATTTATCGTCATGACAAGATTGTACTAAAAACAACGGAAGGGTTTTATGAAAGAAGGATTCAAATTCCATGCTACTATGAGTTTTTTGCACGCTAAAGGTTGTCACTACCAAGTGCTATGAAGGTCAGATTGTTACTACCAAGTGCTATGAAGGTCATGTTGTCACTACCAAGTGCTATGAAGGTCATGTTGTCACTACCAAGTGCTATGAAGGTCTATGTATTGCACTGCATGCACTATATGAGCTATGAGGCACTATGAGATTAGTTGCGGTACTATGTGTTTACTGTGGGAAACATCTGACATTGCTGATGTAGTAGTTGAGATATTATAACTTTAAGTGTTATTTGGTTTTAATTCTACACTGCCACAGTTGTCCGCCAAGCAAGGAAGGGCCTGGACAGCTCTGATTTTGTGACATTTCCAGGCACAGGGTACGCTTTATTTGGCACAAGACTGCTTTTGGTGGATTACTAACACCAAATGTGATCAAATAAAGCCTCGCCGTTGATCAAGATCAATGCCAAATAACTGTGTTGCGAGCCCACTACTTTAGTAGTGATATACACTAAAAAATGATAAAGACCTCAAAATCTTTCCTGATTCTCATTTTTGCCATGTTGAGGTGTCTCTTGAAATTTGATTCACTTTGGTGCAAGCTCTGTGTTAGCTGAGAATATGGTGGCATGAGAAGGATGATCGATGATGTATTCAATGTTTCAGTCACTGCTATTGTATTCGTTCTTCGCTGCAACTTGAATGGACGATGCTTACCATTCCATGATTGAAGTTGCTGATCTTGTGTCATCACCACTCTACAAATCAATTTATGGGTCTGATTTTTAACAAGCAAGCAAAGCATTGAGAAATTCTTTACAGTTCGAGGAACATGATCGGAGGCGATGTGACATGATCGATTGATCAGAGACAAAATCTGTGGATTGCTTACCAAAACCACTTATCAATCCAAATCAGGTGATTGGGAGCCAATGAAAAGTGGACACATCAGCATTGACAATCGGGCATTTGAATCTCATGGTCCATCCACCCCTAAAACCCACTACTAAAGTAGTGGGAATCAATGCACGCCACAGCAGCTAACGTCATGCTCATCATCCTCGATGATGAGCATGCTATTTTACTCATTCCTGAATGCTGTCTTTTAGCATATATAATTATGCATACTAATAATGTAGTGATCCAATAGTCCCAATAAGGCAATGATCTGAAGATAGCTTAATAGTGACTTGACACGCTGCTACCTGAAAAGTAAAAGCGAACAGAGGAGAGCAAATTCCATACACTGCAAAAGAATCAAAGGTAATCTGTGGAGAAATGAGTGAGGTAGTATGTGCAAAACAATAGATTTTGGAAACACATGTGATTTGTCATAATCATGATATTCATGTGTGCTGGTCATACCATTCATCATCACTATCTCAATTATCCTGTCCTCATTTCTCCATGGATTACCTTCGTTTTTTTTTGCAGTGTATGGAATTTGACCTCCTCTGTTTGCTTCTACTTTTTGAGTAGCAGTGTGTTGAGTCACTACTAAGCTATCTTCAGATCATTGCCTTATTGGGACTACTTGGTTCAACTCTCTCTTTCATGCATCCTATGGCCTTACCTCTCATCTGGATGGTCTCTGAATTAAGGGAATCTGTTTGACTATGATATTATGCCACAATCCTTGCACTACATTGTGATATAGAAGTTCTATAGGCCTTTACTGAGTGACTTGCACTGACGGAGAGCACATTGTCCCCAGCTCTCTCAAAATTAATCCTCACCTCTACATACATCTATCTACCACTCTACACATACCTCTTTGGCCTCACTGAGGCCAAGTCAGGTAGATGGTACCTTGTCTCCCACTCCCTCTCTTCTCCCTACTTCTCCCCTTCCCTACCACTGTACTAGTAGAGTTTTCCTCAGTCATGTATTGAGCTAAATACATAATTGTCTAGCACTGTATATGTAGTAGAACCCCTCAATAAGAAGAAGAGACCACTTCTCCTCCCTTGCTCAAGGGAGAATGTTGTTTGCATGCTTAGAGATAGGTGAAAAAGCAAAAATAGGTGTTTATGATCACTACATTATTAGTATATACATACATAATTATATATGCTAAAAGACAGCATTCAGGAATGGGCCCTTCCATGCTTGGTGGACAACTGTGGCAGTGTAAAACTAAAACTGAATAACACTTAAAGTTATGATATCTCAACTACTAAATCAAAACCCTTCCTGATACGTATCAGCAACGGTACAAACACAATTGTCAGAAATTTCCAACTGGGCTCAAAATCTAGCCAGGTCATAATGCCGGTTATCACTTGATTATCACCTTGGCTATGATCATTGATGCCAGTCATAATCATTGATACTGGTCATGATCGGTCATGATCGATGTTGATCTTATTCTTGTACTTTGACACCTGCTATCGCTTGTACTTGTTGTAACACCATCTCTGTATACCTAGACTCTTGACATGCCACTGAAAAACATGAAAACCTGCCCAGGATGCGGGAAAGAATTCTCATTGCATGGCTTTCCCAATCACCAAAGAAAATGCTTCTGTACGACCATGAGGCTTCAACAAGACCAGGAGTTTGAGTCAGGCCAAGAAGAACAGCATGAAGCAGAAGCCCCCAGTGAGTCTCAGTCATTCTGACTATCTTATCATCTTCTGAAGCATCCCAGTCTCAGAGTATTCACTGCCGACATTCAAGAACCCTGGCAGGCAAAGTAAGTCTGCTGTGTGCCCCATTATCTCCATGTTGAACACATTTGAATGATAACTGTTGGCAGGCAAGCCCCCACTTGGCTCCACTTCTGGCCCTCCTACTTCAGCTCTGGAACAACACACACTCCTGCAACTCGGAATCTCAGATGTGCAAGCTGTCGACACTACACGCACGGTTGGCGAGGCTGTTCACCTACCCCGCCTAATGGCCACTATGCATGTGGCTGGTGAGGCTGTTCACCTGCCACACCTAACTTCCGGTCTTTTGACTTCAGCAACGGAACGTGAGACACTACCAAGAAACTGTAAGTTTTTTTTATCTCTCATGTATCGGCCTCTGCTAATGTTTCGGGAAATACAGCAATGCAAGCCATGGTCTGCCACCCACCGGCTGCCGCTACCACAGGTAGCTCATCACAAGGAGCGGGTCCTTTGCCTGCTGGTATCAAAGACAAGGAGAATATTAATGATATGCTGGGAATGCCGGGCATCAATTGTAAGCTTCTTTTATTCTCCTTCTATGCAAACTCAACTATTTTCAGGGACCAATTCCAAATCTGCTGTGGCACTGCAATGACCTCTGAAAGACGACATTTGAACAACCTACCACCTGAAATCTGGACAATTGGCTGTAGTCAAGGTGTTCAAGGAGTATGGCCTTGACAAGCCGGCTCCTCCTCTCGCTCTTTCTACTATCCCATGGCTACCCTTCAGTTCTGAGAGCGAATTTTCATTGGCTGAGGTTATCCTTGAATCTGCCATGCCCAACACCCAGGTCAACAAACTCATTCACATCATACATATGCTTATTGAATGCAAGGAAACATTTAGAGTAAAAAATCACAAAGAGCTGAATAATCTCTGGGTTGGGGCCTCTGACCCATGAACGCCTGTATGTGTAATGTAGATGCTGTATGTTAAATTCTGAATCTTTCTGTAGTTTGAAAAGAAAGTTGTCAAGGCAGAATATCAAGGGACCACCCGGACATTTGACTTTTGGTCATGATCGTTGATGGGCTGGGCTAGAAATGTTATAGAAGATCCTCTCCTTGCCCCATATTTTGAGTGGGATGGCCAGTGTCTTGAGAAGTTTGATGGTGAAAAATGGGTTCATTTTGTACATGAGTCATGGACAGGAAAACATATGTGGAATGTGCAGGTCTGTACTTTAGTCTCTTATTCATTATGAGGATAATGATAACATGTAATCAGAGCCAACTTCCTGAAGGTGGCAAGCCACTGTGCACCACACTCTATGCTGATAAGACTTGCCTATCTTCATTTGGCACTGCCCAGGGTTATTCCATAATGGCTCAAATTGGTAATCTCCCCCAACACATTCGCAATGGGAAGGGGCTGGGCTCAACACAAATAGTTGGATGGTTACCCATTGTAAGCTTGTTGGTCTCATGTTATCATAATGCTAATTCATATTCTAGGTTTCTGAGGAGGAGTCTGATAAAAGTGATGTTGTTGATTTCAAGTGAGTAGTGTGGCACAAGTCATTTGAAATTCTCCTTGAAACCATATCACACTATTCAGTTACAGGATATCTTATGCAGTGTGGAGATGGTATATGGCGTTGAGTGCATCCCTTTGTTTTTATTCTAGCAGCTGATTATGAGGAGCAGTACATTATGTAGTAGTTTTTTTTTGGAAATGTAATCTCACTCAAACTTTCCTTTTAGTACAGTCATGGCACTGACTCGTGGTGTCAATGGAAATTATCCCTGCCCAGTCTGCTTTGTTCCACAATCTGAGCAATCACACACATGGCGAACATATCAATTATGGACAGCAGAACAATCAAAGATGCTTGTTTTAAAAGCCTTGAAGGAGCCAAGTGCTACTAGACGAAATGAAATTGTAAAGGTAGAAAGCCTTCATCCTGTTATGGTATGATTTTTCTCTCCTTAAGTTGAGATATCTATCATTCATGTCCTTTTTTTGATACAGAATGCCTTTTGGGATGTGAAGTTCTCTGATCCTCACAGAGCAATCTCATTTAATGAAATGCATGCCAACAATCATGGTCTTGGTGGGGGGCATTTTTTTCCACAGCTGAAAGAATTTGTATCAGATTTGGGTTCAGCTGCATGCCAACAGGTTGATGACCAGTACATAACACCATGGCTATTGATTGGTCAATCCAAGATCTCTATATTTACAGGATGAAAACCTTTCCACCATGGAGTGGCTTGAAAATTCAGGATAGAATTATGAGTGTCAACTTCTCAGATGCAAACAAATTTCAGGACATATTAAAAGTTTGTGGTTTGTCTTGTTGATATTTCAGTTCAGCCTGAGCTCTTGGTAGATGTTCATATTTGTAAGCCACAATATTCTTACAGAAACAGACAGTCCATATGGATACCGCCTTCTCTGCTGTCTGCGAGCATACCTTGATTTAACCATGTGGGAGGCTCTCAAGGTTCACACAAATGAAACAATTGCAGCTGGTAGAAAGGCTGTAGACAGACTTGGAAAATTGCTTCAGGTGAGTGATTACTTCTATAACAAAAGCCCAGTTAACTGTCTTATACTTATAGGAACATGCAAATGAACTTGAAAAGAATGGGCTCAATGTAAACCTTGACTTTCCAAAGCTCCATGCTCAGAGTCATGCATTTGATGACATTGAGGAAAAAGGTGTTCTTCACCATTTTTCTACCTGGCTTTTTGAATGACTGCATGGTATACTCAAAACTTGGTACCTGTCACAAACAAATTTCAAGGATGTGGCACCTCAGGTAGGTTGATTTCATCATTTATCGGAGCTACCGATCTCTTACGATGCAATCCTACATTCTGGAAGGGCAAGGGATGATTTGATTGTGTCTTTATTGAAACTGGTTCTCAGCCCTACTTTGCCAAACTTCTTTTTGTTTTCACTTATCAAGTGAAGGCAAGTGAAGATGTGGTCATACCCAGTGGTGAAGCTGAGGTTATAATTCCCATGGCCCTAATCCAACCATTCAAAGAGATGACACCATGGAAAAAGGACAAAGATCTTGGCTTGCATCACCTGCAAGAAACACCACTGACAAAAGCTATTTTTGTCCCTGCTTGGTCATTCATATGTGGTGCATATATTGTTCCAGAGGACCTCACAAAAAAAATCTCACTGGCTGTAGATGTAGTTGACACAGATATGTTCCTTCATATACACAGGATGTACCCAGAGATGTAGTTTTGAAAAGAGTAATAAAAAAAAATGCCTGAATCCCATGAAGACTCCATCTACCTTGCAAAGCTTGCTGAGTAGGCTGAGCAGTATGAGGAAATAGTTGAGAACATGAAGGGTGTCACTTCATCAGACCAAGAACTTACTGTTGAGGAACATAATCTGTTGTCTGTTGCTTATAAAGATGTCACTGGCACCCACCATGCATCTTGGAGAATTGTTTCATTGACTGAGCAGAAGGGGGAGTCAAAGAGTAACAAGGCACAAGTGTCTATGATCAAAGATTACTGAGAGAAAATCGAAAGTGAGCTTGCTGAAGAAGACATGCAAACAGAGGGAGCATACGACACATTATGGAGGCACACAGGAGGGACAGAGAGTTCCACAGTGTCAGGTTGTCCCTGAGCAGTTGCATAATCAATGTTGAGTCTTTGTAGCTTTCTTCTGAGAGGGTGTCAAGCTCAGGAATGGCATTGTCGAATGCCTACTTGGCGAGATGGCAAGCATGGTCAGGGCTGTTGAAAATCTCAGCCTTGTATGCCTCGAGCAACTTGTCAGCACTGTCCTTGTGCTTGTTGCCAGTGGCGAACTCAGTGAGGTAATGGTGGTAGTCACCCATCATCTTGTGGTAGAACACCTTTGACTTACCTAATGCCATCGAAGGGATGAGGTGCTTGTCGAGAACATCAAGAATATCTTCACAAATTTTTTCATCAGGCTGCATAACACACTTTCAATATTAGTAATCCTGTATCATTCTAGCGTACCACAAGGAATCAGAAGTTCAATCAGTAGCAAAACAAATGTATTACAGTCAGGTGGTGCTCTGCAAACCACAGCATAAGATATTTAAATATACATACTGGCAACATAAAGGATCATAGAGGTTGAAATACTATACCGCAAAACTGACCTTTTTCCCCTTTCCATTTCCCATTCCTGTTCCTGTTCCCATTCCTGCTTCTGTTCCTGCTTCTACTTCTGCTCCTGCTCCAGCTTCTGTTCCTGCTCCAGCTCCAGCTCCTGTTCCTGCTCCTGCTCCTGCTCCTGTTCCTGTTCCTGTTCCTGTTCCTGTTCCTGTTCCTGTTCCTGTTCCTGTTCCTGTTCCTGGATTAGTATTTGTCAATGTTGCTACTGGTGGATGGAGGGATGAGGGGTTGTCATGCAAAGAGAAGGAATTAGGGGGTGGGAGAGTGTATGTGGAGGGACCAGCGTGAGACTGGTCATTGTGGTCAAGAATGGGGTTGAATGCGAAGTCTGGCAAACCCCACTCATCAGTCTCTGGTTCATCATCATCATCAAGCGCCAATGCCTCCATCCCCCAATTGATTTCACTTTCGCTGCTGTCCATATCATTGTCCTCCATCTGATTACCCTTCCCTTTATCAGTCTGTCCACTAAAGACAATCTTCTGACACATATCCAAAATCCGCTTAAATTCAGCTGTCTTGTGTACTGCATGGAATTGGACACAAAGAAAATCATAATATTCTTCATAGTTTCTTCCGGTCTGGGAGCCCTCAGAGCAGAAGTCAGGATCCTCAGATATGATAAACACGGCCTTGACAATTACAACTATTCAGTAACAACCAGATTGAGAGAATATAAAACTAGACATACCAATACTGAAAACAAAGGAACACCATAAAATGGAAGATTCTCCAATGACATGATGCCCCATTGCTTCCCATATGTGGCAGGGCCCCCATGCTTCCCTGTTGAATCCAACAAGGCTAGGCCAAATAATACAGCTCTCATAAACTTAAGAAATTATGAATGAGAAACATAAAACTTGGCTTTCTTTACTTACCAAAAATACTTCTGGCGATTGAAAAATTTTGGTCTCATACCCTTTGATTCCTCTTCGTCAAATGGCTGGAGGGTAGATGAGTAGTGGGAACTTTGAATTGCGATGCTTTGATAAAGAATGCTTTGAATTGCTAGCAAAGTTGAGGAGTGTTGTTAGTTAAGAAACAGTATCACGTTGGAATGATGGCTTGAAAATATCTGGAGAAAGTTTGAAGATCAGGGGTGCTGCCTTCCGCATCCTATCGATAAGTGCACTTCAAAAAGATTTTGACACTAACCGGAACTGTGGAATTTTAAACAATCAGAGAGAATAGGACAAAAATAATATGTACCTCAGCATCAAATTCCGAGGACTGATGGACTAGTGGATGAAGTTCCACAGGCAGAAATTCATAGAGCTCAGCAAGCCACCCTTCTCTCTGTGCCATAAGGTCATTGGCGCAGAACCGTTTTTCTGGGAGCAGCCACTCAGAAGAAGGCTTCGGACCAACAAATAGGTTCGGGTCGTTGTACATGCATGAAAAGGGTTTGTAAAAGCAGGTCCATATCTTAGTGGATGTTTTGACCCTTTCCATCACTGTATCGTGCATTGGGCATGTTGTTGTGGTGGTGGTAGAAAGAGTATTAAGCCGTTCCTTAAGTTCAATGATCTCCTGTTTGAGCATCTTGTTTTCAATATTCAATGCTTTGCAAATTGCTTGCAACTGTTGCAGCTCATGTTGAGTCGATAGCAGGGCCTATACATATTCAGATATGAGCTGTCTCGAATATACCTAACACTGACCTTTTCATATGCCTTGCCTCTGGGAGTGTGTCGGAGTCTTGAATCAAATTCATCTGATGTGTGGCCTTCAGATTCAGAGTCAAAGACAATAGGATGATGGATAGTAAGGCGCATTGCAAGACTATAGCTTGTGTGGGTCAAGGACGTCAAACAAATTTACTGATCAATGACTTAGTTAGTCAGTTATATGTGTGTTGCAGTGCTTGTCGTAGCCTGAGAATGGTTGATGGCGCAAAGAACATGGGTTACTGCTACTATCAGCCGTCAGTGACAAGCAAAGGAGGTTATCGTGATTATCTGATTGTGAACTACTATCAATAGTCAAGATTAAACATGATGAATAGATAGAAAACGCACTGGTTCAATGCTCAGGGCCTCGTGCACAGTGTTCTTGAATAATTGTGCATAAAACTGCACTTATCACAATTATCTGATCTAAGGATATCAAGATGAACCATGTACTGTTCAAGTTGCAAGAGCTTATGCAATCTTGAAGATGAAATCCTCATTGCAGGATAGGCAGTTGTGGAACAGACAGACATTAATTTGCAAGGCATTACACGGTCTTGATGAAACAGCCTATCACATCGGACAAGTGTTTGAGAAACATTCAACGTTGTGCCCCAAGATATGAATGCAAAGTCTTGTTGTCATCAACTTACAGCCTTTTAATGTTATACTGCTTTGACACTTTAACATATTGACTGGTCTGCTTAGGATAATATCATCAGTATGGGCTCCAGAGAAAAATAATAAAATTACTAGCCTTGACCACATGCACACACACATATTATCAAGATGAGCCAACTCCACATTATATTACATAGTTAACACTCAAGCGCTTCAACTGACATGGTATTATTGTATGAGCTGGGAGATTTACAAGTCCAAAATAGTACCTCACAAAGTGCAAACTATGTAGACAGCTAAGGCAGACATGTATGTATGACAGGAGCACAACAAAAAAAAAACAGAAGAAAGAGTCAGTGTCGAATCTAGTAATAGCATCCTCCAACTGCAGCACATCCACTTCAGAATAATCTGTCAAAGTACAGTCCTGTAAAAGAAGTGGTGTTGCTTTCATTCCATCCCAATCCTTCATCAGCTTCCAAAGTGCCAGCAAGCATGGCAATCTCTCACACCAATTCACAGACCCCCAACCCCATGTTTGCCTGTTCATAATTGACAACAAGAAGTGAACGGCTACCAAAGCAATCTTGAACAAGGTCTTGGTAAGTGTCCTCATCATGATTTGACTGACATGGACATTTGTCCAGTGCCAATAGCTCAAAGCAAAAATTCAGTTCAGCTAGCTTCCAAAGAATTTTCTGAGATTCAGAGTCTGGTAATGAGGGTGTAGTATTGGTGGATGGTGCCTGGTTGATCCAAATGTCCAATTCCTCAAGAGCAGAGCCAAGAAGACATCAACCATTTTCCTGGGCCTGAGCTGATTTTGTGTTGGGAGTTTTTGACTTTATATTTCCAATAAGGACATCTCATCACTCTTGATTTAACAAGGGGGTGACAGACGAGGACATGTACAGCTGGTAGATACATACTGGCTCGATAGCATTCCAGGTTGTAAAGTATGTAGCATGATGTGCTTCATTTGTGGTAGCAAAGATGGCAGGTTCAGGGAACAGGTATTTGTGGTCATTGGGTGATTGATACCTGGGGTCAACTCAGACAGGGAGAAACTTGTCATGGTTGGAAGAAGATGGCTGTGGAGTCTTTGTGTCTGAGAATGCTGTATTTGAATGATACATCCGCTACAAAAGTCAAAGAGAAAATCTCTGCGGGGTTCTACACCCCTTGCCCATGGTCATGGCTTTCCAGTGATCGATGTCAAAGGCCATTTCACCCACTGGAAGTTGTGATCATGGGCCCAGGACGAAGATGTATAGTAGTTACATAGCTTGCATGTATGTAATATCATCCAGCAATTCTCAGACCCCTGGTGTTCAGCTATTGGACCATACCAGTAATATACTACTACTACTACGACAAAGTGGTGATGCAAAAATGACTGTAGTTACAACTAATCTATTTATGGGCCAACCATGCATTGTGCCAATGCATCACAATGCAATACCTTTATCAGGGCTCATGCATCATCATGCACAATGCATTATGTGTTAAACCATGCACCATCTTCATACACTACCATACACTACTGCCCACCACACAAATGCACTACTACGCCTTCCATGCACCACCTGCACATCCATCAGTGTGCATCATGCACAACAAGGTGTGTATGTATAGTATAGTTTTCACTAGTGCCTGACTGTTGGAAGGACCCACAGGCCCAATACCAGCACCTACTGCATTCAGATACATATGTAGCCGTGGCATGGCTGAAGCAGTGATTAAGAAGGAAGATTGTCATGGAGATCAATCAGTCACTATAAATATAGCATCTAGTCTATGTGCCTTGAATCAGGTAGCCAATCAGCAAGCGAATAAACTTCTGCTGAATATCTGATTCTACATATCTTTGCAGTTGTACACATTGTATATGTATTGGCAGGATGCAAAGAAACTCAGAATAGATAGGGGCACATACATGTCAACATAATGGGATAAAAACTTTATGCCAGCATGAAGAAAATGGTGAAGCAGGAGGAAAATACGAGCAACTGTACAGGGACTCAGGAAAGTATAAACACTTGATCAATATACAATGTTGTCCTATCTAAACTTATTTGAGCATACTAAACTATCTAAAAACACAATCATAGCTGTGACTACCCTCAGTTTATTTGTATGCATATCCTTTAACTATTACTGATTTTTGTTTATTACTCCTCTGGTTGTCTTGCCTACAAAATGCGAAATTCTGGTAAACCGCAATACACTGTTTATGATGTCATCATTGCTTGAGCCCCAGTCTGACAAGCCAGCCAATGGAAATAACTCATTTCCAGATCACAAAATCTGTTATGCCTGCTTTGCATGGCAGCGTCTGCCACATATTCTGGGCTGCCTGGATCATGTGACAGTCTGTACAAGTATTGTTTATGCACAGCAATTTGCTGTGTGCTACTGTCTACACTATTGCTGAAACCCATAGGAATTTCCCACAATATGTGTGATGATTGATGTCCAGGGATACATTGACAGGACCAATTTCTAAATCATTTCCCACAGATTCATCAATGTGCTCATTGTCTCTGATGACGAGCACAAACAGGTGGCACATACTTATTGATCAACTGTGGGAGACATAAAAACTGTTGCCACTTTCAATTCTGATTACATAGTGTCTACTTTTAGGTACTTATGGCAATACAGTGCATCGAAGAATTGAAGGGATGGTGCATCAAATAGAGGTGGTGTGGTGTATAAGGATGGTGCAATGGAAGGGTGGTGCATTAGAATAATGGAGGTGAAATCATGTACAGATGGGGATGGTGTATGGAAAATGTTGGGGATGGTGTGTAGTGCATCAGAGGGGTGATGCATTGTAGGGACATGGTGCATAGCTGGGGGGAAGTGATGCAATGGAAAGGGACATTGTAATTACAATGTTTTTTGCATCATGGATTTATTTTAATTACAATATATGTTGCATCATTGTGGTAGCTACTGGTGGATGTGGATGGTGGTGTTGGTAGCTAGCCTTGTTGAATCCTTCCTTTGAAACCAGACACCCCTCCTTGCGACCCTCTGCTTTCCCCTTTTCATATGTGTCATCCTTTGCCTGCTTCTCAGACTCCTCCCTCAGCTGCTTCAAAACATCATTTTCTGGTCTGTCCAACCCAACCCGAATCCCAGCCTCATCCTTCACTTTTCCCTTCCTTTGTTCCTAACTTTCTCCCTTCATTCATTGCATGCATCTAGAACAACTCAGGTTTGCACCATCCTAGTAGATGTCCATTCTCATAGTTTGAATTTTCGAAAAAGCTATGAAAGTCACAGGCAGAGATGGTTCTGCTGCCACCTTTTGCTGTGGCTGCTGTTCCAGAAGCGGCCTTCTTTTTCAAAGACTTCTTCATTTTCACAGGTGTTGGCACAGAGTAGAGCCATTTTATGGTTTTACAGTGGGCAGCAGATGATTTTATGTAGCAGAAGACCAAAGAAGCTCAAGACTGGACAGAAAAGCTCAAAGACAGCCGAAAAAGCACAAGAGCCACAAAAAGGCAGTAGACCACTGCCACATGAAAAACACAAGATGGAGACGTTCTGAGGTGCCTTGAGCTCCTACCTGTGGTGGGGAAATGCCTGGAAACACAATAGTTTAGCTCAAGATGAAGTACAAACATGTCGATTATGGATAGAACATTTAAGGATATCTTGTCATTCTGAGTCTAACTCTCTAGCTTTACTACTTAAGTACTTGTTGATGCCGGGATGTTGATGTTGCACAATCGATCAATTGATCAATATCAATCACATGCCACATCAATTCAGTTTCCAGTGTTGTAAGTCGTATCTCCCATGGTTAGTCAATGTTACAGTGGAAAGCTTTGTGCTCATTGTTTATGACAGCAGGTAAGTATGTAGTTATAATAAGTATTGTCTTAGTGTCTGTGTATGCTTGAGGAGCTGTGTAATACATAGTAAACATAACTTTAATTATCACTATCCATACATCAAAATGTGTAAAATATGGCAAAAAGCAAAAGCAAAAGGTTCACAATCAGGAGAATGTTCAAGTTGTACTCATCATCTTCGACGATGAGCATGAAGCAGTGTCACATGTTGACCGACCATGGGAGATGGTAACAATGATGGAGTGTACCTCCATCATAAGTGTAAAAAAACGAGCCTCACATGCTTGTGTCAGAATTTGCCGGACTGGTATATAACCGGCAATAACCAAAGCGACCCACTTAATCAGAGCTGAGGACTATGACCCAAGTTATAATTAGGTTATGATCAGACATAATCACAAGCTGGTTGTAATCTTGGTCATAACTCTGATATTCGGCACCTCGAGACTCGTCAATGTCCTTTTCATTCCCCTCGTTCTTTCTCTCTGGTTGCCTTGTCTTTCTGATCTTGGGTTGCATTATCCTTTCCTCAGCATTACAGGGTAGACTTGGTGTCTCCCTTGTGGAACAGACTTGGTGTCTGTCCACTCTTTCTGCCTGACTTGGTGTCAGTGCACATTTCTTGGAATCCGAATCTTGCATGATCTTTGGGTGCACACTCCTTGGAACTCTCTCACTTGATCTTTTGGTGGCCTACTTTCTTGACTTGGACAACTTCATATTATGGGCTTCACTCTTGTGTTACCACTAGTTTCCTGCTTTGGTATGTCACTTCTGCCACTCTTTTGCTGACTGAAAATATGTGTGTTCTTCAAATCGTCACAATGGCCCTTATCTTGGATGAACAAACTCTGCTGTGCAACAGTCATTACAGTCAGCTGCTAGAGTTTTCTGATGCTAGATGTCATTACTGATTTTAGCACTTTGTACAGTCCAGATTGGTCCCCTCGATGGCAAGGTTGGTGCAATGATCTCCGATGGTCAGGTGTTTATTACATCTGCAAGCCAAGATTATGTTCCCTACCCTCCTCTCAGAAGCCATCGTCAAGTACAGCTTTGCTCTGACTCACGTTATGCTGATGATGACCCTATCTTGTGGCTGCAACCATTTATCCCCTATTTTTCGCACTATGGAACGATTCCTCAGCCGTACTTGCTTTATGAGCACCAAGTAATTTGGTGGATGCCCTCCCTTGATCATTTTGTCCGTCTGCAAATGCAGTGTCCCCAGTCTCTGGTCTAGGAAAACTTTCTAATATAAAATCTGCTGAACTGAAAGCATCTGCCAATTCTCTCTTAGAGCACTTGAAGCATTATCAGGCCAAGACTCCCTCTGAGCGACAACCCTGAATACTCCATCCTTTCATCAAAATGCTTGTGCACAGCCTTGCCAGGTTGGAGTCTGTGTACACCAACTTTTGCCAGATGGAGTTCAGCATATGAGATGTGCAACAGACTTGGCTGGAGCTCACCGCCCTTCTTGACTACATGGAAATCTACAAGCCTCGGATGGATGGGCATGCTCCCAGTGCCTCTAAAGTTGCTAACACCATTGGTGTTTTTACACATGATTTATGAGTCACCCAAGACTTCTTTACAGCAGGTCTCCCATGCTGGCTCATCTGCCCAGCCTTGGACTTCATCAACCAGATCATTCACAAAGCAGTTGTACCCGAGGATCCAAAGTGTACTCTCTGTTTCAGGGCTCATTCATTTAAATATCCTGTCCTCTTCACTGGTTCAGCATCGCCACTTGAGAAGTACCAATTGATTCATCAATATGCCTGAAATTTTCTATGTGCACCCAATCCTTTCAACACTTCAAGTGATCTGGAGTGCATTGCCCCATCCACAAACAGTCCAGCTTTCCAGAGGACAGAGGCACCCTCAGTTGCTAGCTCCAGCACCCAGCACCTCCCAGCCTACTCTAGGTCAACATCAAAAAGCCATCAACATGGTCGTTCAAAGAATCAATGTCAATTTGGTATGGTGCATTTTACTTTGTCCAGATCATTTCTCACATTTTGCAGGTCGTCCACAGCCATCTTCTTCCAACTGCGACAAGTTTCTCCCTGTCGAAAATAGCCCCATCTTTCCAATTCCAATTAGTTGGTTGAGGCTTTAGCTGCCGTGGATCGTGATCCTTCCTGAGTTGACCCCAGGTATCCATCACCCAATGACCACAAATACCTGTTCCCTGAACCTGCCATCTTTGCTACCGCAAACGAAGCACATCGTGCTACATACTTTACAACCTGGAAT
>QOVE01005457.1:1701-11989 GCA_003521275.1 Tricholoma sp. MG99 | reverse complement strand
CAACCAGTTGACAATCTGATGTTTAGTGTGGTATTATACCGGCATTGGCTTTTATCCCACATGTCTCTGCTTCGCTTGTCAGTTTGTGCCTGACCGAGACGTACAATGCGCAAGGACCGTATATACTTCGCAAATTGACCCCGGAAGGCAAACTACCTGCCCTCCAGAGTCTCGGGATTCACCTAAAGTCGGGGAACATCCGGAAACCACGTCCAGGACATCGATGGCGCGAGGATGAAAACGGGGTTGCTACGGAAGCTAATCCGACGAAGCCACGACGAATGTTTGACGGTAATTATATCATGAGCGTAGCCAAAGCTGCAATGAATATCGAGGAGCTTGAGCTCATGGGGCCATCCGACGATACCCTTGTGAGATTCTTGTCATCTACTAGTACTTCACTTGTTCTCGCCACTCACCGTACTGCAGGTCTCGATTGTCGCTTCCTTATCTTGTCTACCGAATCTTCATCGTCTCACACTGTCTGGTCCCTGGAGCCGTCCATTCTTCCCTCGGTCGTACAACTGGGAGGAATATGCAAAACGTTTTAATACCGGCAGCGATTTATGCGAGAGTTTGGGAGAGCGGGAGAGCGATAGAGGGACGGAGGGGATGAGCGAGTCACTGTAGAGTAATAACAAAGAAGAGGGTGCCTGTCAACCTCATAGTACACGTATGCGTATGCGCCCTTGTTGACTAAGTGACGTTTGCACTGAGGGCGTTCTCCGACCTAATCTGATTCGCAGAAGGCTGAGTTAAAGCTTATTGGCATTTATGACTGTGCGTTCATATCAACATTTTTCGAAATTTCGGTGTCTGCTGAACACGAAATGACTGAACAATATAGACGAGCAGCTTTGCAGCTTTACAACTATGGATGGAAGCACTATGGCGATTATACGACTCCGCATTGAAGATTTTATAGGAGAAGATGACTAAGGAGTGGGGTTTTAGGTTGCTAAAAGGCGTCAGAGACAGTCTCCTTGACTTCCCTCGGCCTAGCTATGAGTGCCACTGGTGTGGACGGGTTAGTTGGCCTACTCGCCAACTTACCCGTTCACGGGATTTCATCGTGACTGTCCCGTCTAGCACTGGAACCATTGAGCAGTCGTATACCCACTAATTTCCATTCATCCATCTTTGATTCATGTTACTAACTTAACATTCATTTCTTGCAGTTTACCACACGCACTCGCAACGCAGATGCATCAAACACGCGTCTCATCACATTGCTCGCTTCCTCGGCACTCGTGCCGACAGCTCCACTGACTTCGAAATGGAATGGCTTGCGTTTTCCTTAATCTTTTTGTTCTATTGATATCACATCTTCGTGACGATCCGGTGATTGGGCCGATTCCTCAAACTGTGGCTAGTCAACATCCAAAACCGACAGATTGAACAATTGGACGGTAGGGCCGAGGAGATGCGTTCGAATATTCTCCGCGCTTGCTGGGGCACAAGCAGCGTAACATCAATAGAGGATTTCGACGACAGTCTTCTCCCCGAGACATTCCCAGTTGCAGAGATCTTAGGCGAGGACTCGACGACACCATCACGACATTATCTGCCACACAAACACCACACTTATCACCAAGATCATCAATACTTCTCAATACGGTCAATCCGACTTCGACTTCTTTATTATTTCATCTTTTTGTTGTTTGGCCCTGTCGGCGCAAGAGAACGCGCGCAATTGGGTTTTCACTAGCACTAGTAGAGATTTGTATATAAGGTGTACTCCCACCTCTCGAATGGAGCACCCTGTTTTGACTCAAACTTCACAGTCACCATTAAGTTTCTCTTCAAGTCTATGAAAGTCCCTCAAGTTCACTGTACACCAAGGTACAGAAGTTTAAGCTAAGTTCTCAAGTTCCTAGTTTCCCAGTCAAAGTTTCCTTGTTTCCCACTGAAGTCTTACAGTTACAAGTATCATTCCAAGTAGTCAGTTTGTTTGCTTGTACCCTCGAGTCCTGAGACCTATACTTCTTGACGTGCTCCTTTCGACACATCTATGATGAGTCACGTGATCTTGTTGATCGCGTTCCCGATCGTTTTTCTCTTCACGTGTTTTCCTCCCATTACATTCTCATGCGTTACCACACGTCTGTGTTCACTCAATGAGCTTCCAGCTCGTCCACTCTGTCTCCATCCACTCATTCCTCCATTCTCTTTTACCTCACCTTCTCGAGTCATGACCACTTGGACACCGGACTACCAGCAGATCTTTCCCCCTGCCACACCGCTCCCATTCAGCATGCTCCTTTGGATCACTAGGAGGTTTCCCTGATGTAATTCCATCAACACCTGAACCAAGGAAAAACATCTTCATCTTCTTGCTCCAGTCAAACCAGTTGGTGTCATTGAGCTTTGGAATATCTGCAAGCATAGCAGTCATTGAGGCAGGGAAGGAAGCAGACATGATAGTAGAGAGTGTAGAAGGATGTGAGCAGCAATTGGTTGATTATGTGTTGTTGAAATGAGTAAGGGCCAGGGCCCATAACCTGTTGAAATAGTGAATGAAGAGAGAGGATGAAAGAGAAGATAAGCAAGAGAAAAAGCTCAGACACAGACACTTAGTGGCCACAACAGTTGTAGAAACAACAGCAAAGTTCAATTATTAATACTATGAAATTTTACTACGTGGCATTTGTACATGTTTGTGCATGTGAGGAATACCAAATTTAACAGTATATGCCATTTCTTATTATGTCGCAATGCTAAGTTCATTCTGCAGACCCTTGTATCAAGTAACACCCTGCAATAAGTGTTATCACATTGTTTCTATAATACCTCTAGCATCAGTAAAATACACGCTCGGTCCTATGTGAATGTACAAAATTTGTGATCCTCTATGGTCACAAAAGCACCTCACTGCCAGTGTCGCTGGCATTGGCAAATGCAAAATCTGGAAGCCCACCACTGTGCACTCCCACTCACAGATGAGGGCGCCTCACTGTTATTGTTGCCGGTGTTGGCAAACAGAAGATCTGGCTTGACCCCACCAAACAAGCTGAAATCAACAATGCCAACTCTTGTACTCATGTCTAATATATTTTACATGCTCAAATATATACCAGATTCATACTCACTTAGTATCACTCATAAGCTACTATTTTGTATTGACTCCTATTGAGATATATGTTCTTCAAAATCTTCTATTACACCCATAGGTCGAATTCAATGCCCTGAAGGCCCAATGCCTCATAAATCCACCAGCTTTGAAGTTGCAGTCCCATTATCATTAATATGTATAGACTACCACATATATATGGATTTCCTACTGAAGTTCTAAGGGCCCTATTGTCACTATGATATCTATAGGACCCAGGTTTGCTATGATATCTACAGGTTTTCTATGATATCTACAGGTTTGCTACCGAATACCTACCGAATCACTATGACATCTATGGCATCTATGGTCTCTATGACCATTTCCAGGGTTTGCTGATGTAGCTCTGATTTTGAACTTATGTCACCTGCAACTGTAATGTTCTGTATGTGGTGACGAGAATTTAGAAAGCATGCCATATCACTAACACATCATGCTAAATACTAGTAGTAATATGATGCTCAGCTTGGCCTGAAAGTCACAACTTAGGCTTGTGTGTAAATTCTAAGCCTGTCATCACAGCTTTAGGCTACTTAGGCTTGGCCCTGGCTCAAGCCATGGCCTATAGGGCAACTGTAAGGGGACATCCTATGAAAGTCTCCAAGATCCTACAAATGTCTCTGAGACCCACAAAACACCTTCAAAGCTCCTGAACTAACTTTGAAGGCTACAAAGCATCTTTGCACTGCACGACACTTATTTGGCTCCCACACTTGCCTCATGCCTGCACTCCACAGTGGGTCCCATTGTCTGATGTGTCCCTATTGGTTCACTGTATGTGTCTGCCTCATGTAGTACAGTATATGAAGAGTAGTCCCCTAGCAGGGGAGTCCTTAGAGTTTTCTCTTTGGATTTCCTTTGCTAGGTTAGTAAACACTTTGTATTCATGTTGTTGGCACTTATAAAAACTTTGCATTTCCTTTGCTAGTATCGCACATCATGCAGAACATAAGGTTGCCCTTACAGTAGAAAACTCTGACCTCTTTTTTCAGACTGAGGCATATGAGTTTCCAAGTCAGAAACCTAGACTTCAAACATACTTCACAAAATCCTCGCTGTCTTCAAAGAACTTTGGACAACCCAATACCCCTCCCTCCCACCCTTCCTAGTATATGGCTACAATGACCATGCCCGATTTCGACCAACTCACACAAACCAAACTCAACATCGCAGCTCTTAACATAACAATGCAACAAGTTCTCGACAAGTTAGAAGAAGCCCGAAACAAAAGAACAGCCTGCATACTCCCAAGCATCTCGAACCCTGCATCAGAGAACCACAACATTCTTTGCAAGTACCATGAACACCATGAACAATTGATCAATGTGCAGAGACCACAATACGTGAAACCGGCCACCCCTAACAAAATTTCAGGAGATCACACCACAGGCCATGCCTTCCTTAACTCCTGCGAGCTATACATGGCTCTTGCACCTCACTAGTTCGCAGATGATAATGCAAAAATCATGTGGGCCTTCTCCTTCATGAAAACTGACCAAGCTGCACGCTTTGTCACCTGACATATGTGAAACTACCACACGGTCAGCAGACTCTCATACACGACATGGAATGAATTCATAGGGGAGTTCATCACAGAATTCTGTCCCAAAAACAAGCTTCTTACTTTGTGGACTGAACTGGAGATGACAAGATACTTCCAGGGGTCTCACAACGTTGATGAGTATGTCGACAAGTTTCACAAAATGATTGACTGAGCACGATACTTCCAGGGTGCTCAGATTGTCATGAAGTTTCAACAAGGACTGAACCCATACATCCAGGACTACATTGCATGCCTAACATCTGGTCGACCTTCGGATGATGACCCAAAGGCATGGTATGCAGCTGCTATCCTCTGTGATGAAAATTGCATAGCCAACAAAGCGTTCAAAGCTTCTTCATGCCTACCCCCACACCTCGAAACACCTCCCTCAAATGGAGGACTATTTCGGAAACCTCTGATTTGACTGACAAACCCTCCACTTTTACCTTTGCGAACTGCACCCTCTCCATCATGCTTCGCTCCACCCATCGCAACACCAGAAAACCCTAGCCTTCACAGCACCTTCGCCACCCAGAGCACCACAGATACAGCAATGACAGTCTGCTACTGATGTGGCCAACCAGGACACAACTGAAAGGAGTGCCCAAAGTGATTTGACATTCGCTATATGGATGTCAAAGAATGGCAAAGCTTTGCGCAGGACAAATTTGCGGCCTTAGACGTTGCCGAAGCAGAAGCAAAGTCATCTGATATAGTGGAAGAGGAGGTGACACCAGGTTTTGGCAGGGACAGCGAGTGCTAGGTGTGCCACCACTGTCTGTACACAATTGTTTTGCAGCATTACCAGTAGATGACTTGACTGAATTAGATTCTGTTCCTATGACCATACCATCTACACCTCATTGTTCGCAACTTCCACAATGTCCAAAATGGGAAAAGCACCTCCCTGAACGATACATTGTAGCCATGACCCCAGGCTCAAAGTCCTCCGAAATTCCAATTTCGATGCAAACCACAGACACAGGCACAGTACTATCCATGAAAGGTCTTCTTGATTGTGGTGCAACAGACCTTTTCATAAATTCCAACTTGGTACAGCGGAATAAACTGATGATGAAAAAGCTTCGTCAGCCTATTCCTGTATACAATGTAGATGGTACACCAAAAAAAAAATGAAGCCGGAAGCATATCGGAAGTTTGGGATGTGGTACTACAATATCACGACCATACGGAACAAGCCACATTCACAGTCACCGGCCTTGGTAGCCAAGACATCATCTTAGGTCTCAATTGGCTTCACAAACATAACCCCGAAGTCAATTGGCAATCAGGCGACATGAAAATGAATCGCTGCCTGAACCATTGCTGCACTTGTCAAATGAGGTAAATGCAGAGCAAAAAACCTCAATGATGAAAGCAGCCAGCATTCAAACCTGTTGGGCAGGACCACTACCATCTCCGGACATCGATATAGATATCCCAGACCTGGTAGAGGACTCTGACAACTCTGATGAAGAACCATATGTTGTAGAAGATGCACTTGAAGAAGGGGATTGTGTTTTCATAGCAACAATTTCTTGCAAAGCAGAGTTCATATGGGCAACATCAAATGTATCAAAATGACTTGCTGAAGCATTTCACAAGAATGCCCAGCCAAAGACGTTTGGTGAGTCAGTCCCTACCCATCTCCATGACTTTGAAGATCTCTTTGCGAAATCCTCATTCAATCAACTACCAGATCGAAAGATCTGGGATCACGCAATTGAACTCATTCCTGACACAAAACCTGCAAACTGCAAGGTATACCCCATTGCACCCAACGAACAAGCGGAGTTAGATGAATTTCTTTGCGAAAACCTTGCTAGTGGTCGTATCCACCCCTCAAAATCACCAATGGCCTCACCAGTATTCTTCATCAAGAAGAAGGATGGTACCTTGTGTCTAGTACAGGATTATTGAGTGTTGAATGCTATCATGGTAAAAAATCACTATCCTTTACTGCTGATTTCTGACCTCATAAACCAACTCAGGTGAGCCAAGTATTTCACAAAACTCAATGTTCATTGGGGATACAATAATGTGTGCATGAAAGATGGTGATGAATGGAAGGTGGCTTTTCATATGAATCAGGGACTCTTTGAACCCTTGGTGATGTTTTTCAGATTAACCAGTTCCCCTTCCACCTTCCAGACAATGATGAATGACATCTTCCAGGATCTGATTCAAGAAGGTGTTGTATGTGTATACCCGACAACATTTTAATCTTTATGAAAACCATCACTGAACATTGTTGAGTCTCCTGCATCGTCCTGGAATGACTTCGTAAACACAAGCTTTTCCTCCAACATGATAAATGTGACTTCGAAACCACGATGATTGAATACCTAGGGTTAGTAATATCAGAGGGTGAGATTCATATGGACCCAGTGAAGGTAGCAGGCATTACCGAATGGCCAGTTCCAACATTGAGGAAAGAAGTTCAATCCTTCTTGGGATTTGCAAACTTTTATTGGCATTTCATCAAAAGCTTTTCACACCATGCTAAACCACTCTTTGAGATGACGAAAAAGGATCATAAATAGGGCTGGGGAGAGGACAAACAGCTGGCCTTTGACAAAATTAAATGTCATGTTACCTCCTCCCCTATTCTATGTTTCACTGATGACTCTAAACCCTTTCGCATCGAGGCAGATAGTTCGAACTTCGCCACAGGTGCAGTTCTATCACAGCAATCCTCAGACAATCTCAAGTGGCACCCTATCGCATTCTATTCGAAATCACTCAATGCAGTCAAATGAAACTACAAGATTCACGATAAGGAAATGTTAGCGATAATGAGATCATTGGAGGAATGGAGGCATTTCCTAGAAGGAGCGAAGCACAGGGTAGAGATATGGACAGACCACAAAAACCTTGAGTATTTCATGACCGTGAAAAAACTAAATCACAGACAGGCATGTTGGTCACTCTACCTCTCAAGGTTCGACCTTGTCATGCACCACTGCCCTGGCAAAAGCATGGGAAAATGCGACGCACTTTCGCAACATGCAGATCATGACAATAGAACTGATGACAATCGCGACACCTCACTACTTTGACCTGAATTTTCACAGTTTGTGCCTTAGAGGGGATCACAGTCGAGGGAGCTGAGAGGGACATAATGTGTGAGATTCGAAAAGGGGTGTGACAAGGGAAGCATGAGGATGCAGTGTTAGTGGCAATGAAGGAACTAGAGAAGTTGAAGGGCAAAATGTTGCAAAGTTCGGAATGGGCACAGGATAAAGGACTTTGGAGGTTTTGTGATCGTGTTTACATTCCCATGATTCCTGACCTTCGCTGCAGAATTGTAGAACAGCACCACAACTCGAAAATCACAGGGCACACAGGGTGATGGAAAACCTTGGAACTTGTTTCACAAAGCTACTGGTGGCCCAACATGTCACAGTACATCAGACAATACTGCAAGGCGTGCAACATGTGTCTTCACACAAAGGCTCAAAAGCGAAAACCATTTGGCAAACTTCACCCCCTTCCTATTCCCGAAGTGTGATGGAACATTGTGAGTGTCGACTTTATTACAGAACTCCCAGACTTGCATGGCTTTGACACAACTATGGTGGTAGTGGACTTGGTAAGCAAACGAGCAAACGAGGCCATTTGATTCCCACTCACACCATGGTCATGGCCCTTGGGGCAGCCCAGCTCTACCTCCAGCATGTCTGGAAACTTCATGGGCTTCCAAGATCAACCCTCTCAGATCGCAGCTCACAATTCATCACTGAGTTTATGCAAGAACTTTATCGCTTACTGGGTATCACCATTTCGGCCTCTACAGCATACCACCCACAGTCCGATGGCCAGACCGAACGTGTTAACCAGGAACTTGAACAGTATAATCGTATCTTCATAAACAAACAACAGGATAACTGGGACACCTTGCTACCGCTCAGTGAGTTTGCATACAACAATCATACTCATTTGTCAACACAGCACTCGCCATTCTTCATGGACACCGGTCAACACCCATGAATGGGCTACAAACCTGGTCAACAACCTTCGAAGATTGAGGCCGTGAACGAGTTTGCAGATCACATGAAATCCATGCTTGATGAGGCACACACAGCGCTGGCGAAATCAAAGGATGACATGGCCACAGCGGCAAGCCCTGGCACCTACCTTCGTAGCAGGGGACAAGGTGTATCTCAATGGACAAGGTGTATCTCAATGCATCGGACATTAGCACTACAAGGCCCATGAAAAGGTTTGCACATCAATACCTCGGCCCCTTCCCAGTCGTGCGACCAGTCGGTACTCATGCATATCAACTCAAAGTCCCTCATTTGATGTCGTGCATCCACCCGGTCTTCCACATCGTCAAACTCATGCTGGTCCTGCCAGACCCCATCGTCGGATGTCACATGAAGCCCCCCCCACCACCGGAGATCATTGGAGGAGAGGAAAGGTACAAAGTGGAGGAGGTGATCAACAGTCATTTCTGGCATAGGAAGCTGCAGTACTTGGTGAAGTGGAAGGGCTATGGACACAAAGAAAATTTGTGGCTGTCAGAAGGTGATATTGAAGCCCCAGAACTAATCACAGAGTTCTACAAAACACACCCCAATGCTCCGAAATGCATCAACGCTCTCACCTTCGGATGCATGGGTTTCCGACTTCGACAGCACACACAGGAGGGCACTATGCATCAGGACGCTGCACCTTGAGAGGGGGGTGATGTAAGGGGACATCCTATGAATGTCTCCAAGATCCTATGAATGTCTCCAAGATCCTATGAATGTCTCTGAAACCCACAAAACACCTTTGAAGCTCCCAAACTAACTTTGAGGGCTACAAAACATCTTCATACTTAGGCATTAGCATGGGTTTGCATAGCCCACAGGGGTTGCAGGTGGGTAGTAATGGGTATGAGTACAGGTCCCAGCATGGCTACCCGCATACCTGCCACCATATCCATGCATCAAACATTAATTACACTATGTTAAGTGCGTGACAAGAAGATACAATGTTTGAGACTGGAAAGTCTGATGTGGAGATTCTGACTCCAAGGGGGGCAGGACTCAGCTTCAACTTATAAGAAGTTGCACCTCCCTTGCCAAGGTGTCCTATTTCAAGACAGAGAGATAAGAAGTACTTGCGGAGTTCCCGAGCAGAAGTTCCAACAAGATAGAGGATAGGAGTTCCAAAGAAATCACACAAGAGATGAGAGGAGTGAACTTGGTCGATATTAAACTGGAGAATACAAGTGAAAGTAGCTAAGTATTTATACTAGTAAGCAAGGCAGTGTTTCCGATATAAGTATATGATACAATATCAGTCCGAATATCAAAGCACTGGTCATAACCATAAAACCTAACTGTTAAAGCTGAGTCAAAACGCGCGGGTTTCCGAAGGGGGACAAACAGGAATTGGCTTAACTTGTAAGAAGTTGCGCCCTTCTCTTGACTAGCATATATTCCCTGATTTCGAGGTTCGGATGGATGACAGCGGAAATGTGCGGTAATCTGCGATTATGCATGTCGAGTTTACAAGCACAAGAAGTGTAGGGCTTCGAGTGGGTTAACATTACAATATTCGAACTGGAGTGCTCGACCTGGAGTCCGAGCTTATATACTAGTTACATAGTATCTACAATGTTCTGGGTTTATCTACAATTTACT
>QOVE01005421.1:0-16179 GCA_003521275.1 Tricholoma sp. MG99 | reverse complement strand
ATCCCAAAGCGCCAATGTGATGCTTGTGGCCACCTTATCCCTCCGACCGGTCCGGCACTCTGCTTAGCAGATTTACATTCAGGAAGAATTCAAAGTTAGAGATAGAGAATGAATTTTAGAGGAGTACCTCACCTTCCGGATCATGCACCGCATATTCTTCAATCATGGACGTTTTTCACTGGCAGTTGGGGGACAAGTTATATATCTGTAGCGCTAGTTCATTTTTTGTACTTTATAGTCAGTTGATTTAGGAAATCTTATTATGTCGCCCACCGTGGACAGCCCTCTGCTAAACAATACAAGAGCATTCATGTACTTGACTAGTTCCCAAGCCGAGAACAAAAGCATTCCATAGCAGGAACAAAGCTATGACCGACCCTGATAAGAAAAATAAAACTCGAAGAATCAGATTAAGGGCACCCTAGCGCATCTCACAAAAATTATCATCGATCATCCCTTCAACTCCTACCGGGCCAATGCAATCATGATTTGCCTATTCAAGCTCGACCATCGCGGCGGGCGAACTTCGGAACAAATACAACCAAATACAGACAGCTTGTGTGGTGCGCCGCGCCGCGACACGCTCCTCCCGACATGTTACATCGCCGAGTGACTTCAGGTACTCAAACACCAGCTTTTCACTCAAGTTCCGACCATTACCAAAGCTCTTTATGTGGATTCAGCCTTACCTCTTCCACTGCCGCGCGCCTATGTAAAGGCAACCCGGGAGAGGGCCACTCCGCATCGGCAAACAGGCAAATTTGATCCCGGGTTCGAGATGTCGGAAACTTGAAGAGAAAATCATTAGTAACAAATGGTAACTGGTTTCATAGGCCCAACTCGGATGTTCAACTTTCTAGCAAAATTTACAAGAAAAAACTTGGATGCAAATTTGAGACCGTTAACAAAACGCGGCGGAGCAAAGAGATTGCGAGCCTTCGAGTTGGTACTTGGTCTGATTTTTCAGATATACGGTACGCGTATAGACACATCAGTGATAAGCCACGGTAAAAACCACAGGCACAGGCTTGCACCCGAGTGTCGAGGGATGCGGATTCCGGAGACGAATTTCATTGCCAGTGATACGATGATTGAAGTCGGGAGCGATGGAGCAAAAGTGAACTTGAAAACACGGCAAAGCAAAGAAAACTTTTGGAAAGTCTGAGGATCCTAGTGATATCTCTGCCTGAGAGTCGAACCCAGCTTTCGCGCGACAACAATGCACACAAGACAGACAGCATGTATCCGATACACCACCAGAGATTGAACAAAGCTCAGTGCTAGGTAGTTGATGGAGCAAAAGGTAAAACGCGGCAAACCAAAGAAAACTTCTGAACATCGTCTTGATATCTCCGCCTGGGAGTCGAACCCAGCTTTTCGCACGACAACATCATGATGCGCGCGTGTTCTAACCGATAGACCAATAGAGACTGCAAAGCCCAGTGCTAGGTATACCATTATACATATACATACAAGTGCTGGATTCCAAAAGTCTGACTACCCGGAATCTCTCTGCCTGGGAGTCGAACCCAGCTTTTGCGCGACTGCAGATAGGACTCAATAATGACAAGCGCGTGAACTAAACAGATATACTAGCAGAGATTGTAAAGTTCAGCACGGGATGCGATAGTGTGGCGGGAAACAGCCCTGGCGCCTAATTCGCCCAGCAAATTTGCTTCGGCATGCTGTGGGGTCTAATTCGCAGGCCTAATTTTCGGCTAATTTGCCGGTTCTAATTCGCATTGAAAATTGGCTATTTCGCATCTATTTTGCGGCAAATTTGCGCTAATTAGCTCAAATCTACCGCACCCTCCAATTCCTGCGTGGCCGCCTTTCTACGACCATTGCCCCCAAGGGGGTTCGGGAATTAGAATCCCGGACCGGTACCCGGTTAGTTAGTCCCGGCCGAAGGCCCCCCAAAAAAATTTTGGACCTCTCCATATACAGGTCTTTGAACACAATTTTGAAGGTTATATTGACTACTCAGATGTTGTACATAGCTATAGGAAATGAACAAAGTCCTTTAGCAGTAAAAAAGCCCCTAATTTAATGAAAATACAGTAGCGATCGCAATGATGATCAGGCCAGATCGACCAATTTGCAAAGCGGCAGAAAATTTGACAATTCCAATTTCCATGCAATTCTTGTCGAAATGGAGCCTGAAAAGCAGGTAGGCAGCACAGTACTGGTTATATTTTGAGCTAGCATTAACATTGGATGCAGCTTGCTGTCCTCGAAGTGGATGGTTATGCTGTTTGTCCAGATTGCGGAACACAAGTGAAATGTGGAAGCACAGATCAGATATCCGAGTAAGCAAGGAAGCTGTTGCCGCCAGCACTGAGAATGCTGCAATTGTTGAAGAAACCGGGCGATCCAAGCGAAAACGGGTCCTGAGAAAACATGTACTCGACACCTTGAATGGATGCCTCTGTGGAGAGGTGGTCGATTCTTCAAAGTTGCCGTCAAATGCAATTATTAAGTGTAAGGAGCTAGGATGTGAAACTGAATGGGTAATTGGCCTTTTTCTTGTTATATTTGTGGCTTATATCACTAACCTTCTGTCATAGTATCACCTCAGTTGTGTCGAGCTGGAGATAAAACCACGGAAATGGCTTTGTGCAGCTTGCGAGGCATCTGGGCAAGCGAGAGGAAAGTGACAGTGTCGATGATGATGTCATATTTCCTTATATAGATATGTGCCTGATTACATAGTAGGGTTAGTCCAGCCTAGATGGTTGAAATAAAAAATTCGACCCTAAGTTGCATTTTTTATTTCGCGAACCCCCTTGATTGCCCCCATTCATCGTCTGCAGGTGTAAAATCACTCGTTGCTGTAGTACCATCGGAGACACCATCTGCCAAGATGTCAACGTAGCGAGAGACATCAAACTGGGCCGCAAGATCGAAGTAACCATGCTCAAATCCACTCAAGTCTGGAAGGCCGTCATTCATCCACTTCATTGGATCTGCTTCAGGGTCAACAGGTGTGAGGATCTCGCTCTCATCACAACTATCATTATCACTATGATCTTCACTGTTCAGCTGTTGTAGCACAGTGCAACACAATTGGGGATTGGTTGATTGTGGCTCGTATATCTCTCCATTTCACTGTAACAGGATTCTGCGGTTTCTCCTGCGAAAATTCGCATGAACGATTGGCACAGTATTTGTTTCATACATGAAGGACATTGAGCTGATCGAATCCTCGAATTATTAGGTGATTAGCCATTGTCGGCACCTGCTGTTGTTTCTGTCCCTCGGCAGAATGTGACGCTAGCGTGATACGGTATCGTCACACGGGGTAGAACTTAGTTCGAATAGACAGGTGAAATCTCTTGAATAGCTCTGAAAAATATAACTATGATACACGCCCATATTTATACTACTAGCGGGTAATTTTCGGGGATAGGAGTACGGAACGGATAAGATAAAATACAAATTGACTCAATAGAAAGATAAGTCCTCGATAGCGAGGTTTTAGATACATGATGTCATGTTTTCTCTGCATATGCCCTCCAGGGATTGTGTACAATTCCTACTTGCGGTTGCACGTAGTCTTGCGAAAGTGTAAATCTGAAGTCGAAGTCAATGCAGGAGTTGTTGTAGGAGAAGTCGAAATAGCGGGGGAAGTGATTGATGTAGACGCCATGGATGGATTAGCAGATTGGGGTTCAACGGAATTATCAGGAGTTGACAGGGAAATAACGGTGGTGTTGGCTGACTGTTCGATTACTGAGGATTGAGTGGAGGAATGGAATGAAGATGTGGATGGAGTGGTTTTAGAAGACCCGTCGACATCCATAGGTTCTCGGGGCTCGAATTCGTCACCTAGTGAAATTAAATCGTCGTCCTTGTCCGACGTTCTCCCCGCAGACATTGTCGCCGTGACTGTATTGGGAAGAAGAATATCTTGGGGGTAGTTGACGACATTCACAGGTGCTGGTGTTTCCATATTGGGCAGCGGAAGCAAATTTGCTTCCACTGGCTGTTGGGGCACATGACGGCGCCGATTTTCTCCTACTTCCTCTACCTCCTTGTAATTCTTCTTTTGCTGGGCTTGACATTGTTGAGCAGAACAATGATTCGCCGCGTTTCATCGAGCCGCACCCCACAGCATCTCGTTCAAAAGTCCAGCCTTCTCGTCGTCCAAGGCACGATCTGCAGGTACGAGAGCCTGGACATCCACGAGATCGGTGTCGTCCACGCTGAAACGTGTGTGTGTGATGGGAGGAGTGCCGATCTGTACTGCTCTGTTGTCGTTGAGTACCGCCCAGTTCTCGGTGGTAGCAGGGTGATTGTTGTAAAGGGTCGCGAATTGTCGGTACCCGAAAGGTTGGATAGAGGGTCGACAATCCTCTGTCAAGGCTTTGTCGAATATGAGGTAAGCACATAGCTGTCCACCGTGGATTCCTACAAGTGATCCGTTTGTGTGCAGGCGATAGTAAGCACAGTTGACATGGTGCAGGAGTGGGTCGTTGAAGGTGGGGAGTTGGTTGGTTCGAATAGACATGATGGCGTGGTGAAGAATGGGAGTTGGAATTGAGACGATGGGGTCAATATGGAGTCTTCTTATAGTTACATCCCTGGGATGGATGTACTGCTCCAATATAGTTTTGTAAGTCGTCGTTCAGAGGTTTTCCCGCACCCTCCCATAATTTTTCAATTCTATCAATTCCCTGTAATTGAAAATAATCAGTCAATGCATTCAAATGCGTGATCTGATAATATGGAAGCCATGTCTTATCTCTGGACTTCCACTTCACCAAAAATACTGTGTTTTCCTTCGCACCCACATGAGTCTTGATTGCGTCTACAGCCCATTCTCCGTCGGATTCCTCTGCATTGCCAAGTTGCATGTCAAGTCGACCAGGGAAAAGTTGATTGTTGTTCGGCACGTGTGGCCTTAGCAAGGCGGCATGAAAAACATTGTATATGCCATGTCTTTTTAGATAAGATGGGAGATCTAACATAAATGATTGATTTTTTAGATCCTCCAAGATTTTGTATGGTCCGATGAACTTCGGCACAAGCTTCCAAGCCAATCCCTTCGGAAACGTGATGTTTTTAGTAGACACATATACCAACTCATTTTCTTCAAAAGGTGCTGTTACGACTGTAACTTCTCAGAACATCGGACATTCCTATTTTCCAGTTTCTTATGCTAAACGGACCTCCGTTCACCCGTATCATTGGACCTCCGGTTACTCACTTATCACACTCATCATTCGTTTCATACCACAATATTACAACCTCTGACTTGTCTTACGATTTCATATTAAGTAGTTAGGTTTTATGGTTACGACCAGTGCTTTGATATTCGGACTGATATTGTATCATATACTTATATCGGAAACACCGCCTCGTTTACTAGTATAAATACTTAGCTACTTCCACTTGTATTCTCCAGTTTAATATCGACCAAGTTACTCCTCTCTCTTCTGTCTTGAATTCTTTGGAATCCCCGTTCCTCCCCTCTGTCCTGGAATTCTTCGGAAATCTCCTCACTCTGACTACGGTTTATCTTCGGACACTCCGTTAGTAACCCTTTCTGCCTTGTCTTGAAATTGGACACCAAGGCGAGAGAAGGGCGCAACTTCTTATAAGTTGAAGCCAAGTCCAACCCCCCTTGGAGTCGGAATCTCCGCATCGGACTTTCCGGTCTCAACATCGTACCTTCTAGTCACACATTTAACAGGTGCGAGCTGCCTCTTTTTATTAGCTGTTCTGATTTCTTTGACTCTAGTGGCTAGTATGCTATCATGAGCAGCCATTAGCACAAGTTTCCGCTGCAATGCGAACACACGCACTCCGGGATATTCGGTCTGTTTTGCCGAATCCCAGATCATAGACCTCGGCATCCGTCCATTATTCAAGAAAAATGTTCTGCTTAGTATCTACACACTGGCAAAGCATTTGAGTCAGTGTTTTGTTTGCTCTTTCTGTAGCGCCATCACTCTGTGGGTGATAGGCACTGGACATTCATAGCTTGGTACCTACTAACTCATGTAAGTGCTTCCAGAATACACTTGTGAAAAGTGAATCCCGATCACTGATTATATTTTTAGGCACCCCATGCAATTTATAGATTTGTTCAAACATTAATTCAGCCACTTGCCGAGCATTATAGTCTTGGCGACTCGGAAGCAAATGCACCATTCCGGTGAGTAAGCAAATTACTGTAGTGATCATGTCATAGGTCCCATCTCGGTTCTTCGATTGTGGCAACAGGCCCACGAAATCTACACCTATCGACTCCCACGGATATGATGGAGTGTCCAATGGATTCAATAATCCGTATGGTTTCTGATTTGACAATTTGCTTCTTCGACAAGTTTGGCATGTATCACAGTAAGCAGCCATATCCGTGGCGATTGTCTTCCACCGGACATATTCTCTTAGATATGTCAATGTTTTGGTGGTGCCGAGATGAGCTAACACAGAATGGGCCTCTTCTATCACAATTTTGCGCACATTTTGTCCTTCTACCAGAATCTTCGGTATACACAGCACCTTTCCGCCGTTTATTTTTAGGTATATTAAGCCTTCATCAACCTCGAAGTTCCGGTAATGTTTTGGATTTTCAAGTATAGTCTTGAAAAATAAATCCTGACTGTATTTATTTCTTAGAACGGATAGCAAATCTATGCCATCACGCCCTCCAGCTATCACACCAAGTAACGATGTATCCAGCTCAGGTGCCTCTCGCTCTCGTGTAATCTCAGGCTCCTCAGCCAATTTTTTGGTCATATCTTCGGCTACATTACTCCACTCATTTCTTCCTTACTTTTTTGCGCTGGGATTTTGATTGTAAGTTTCTTATCCCTGCTCTCTGCAAGTTTTCGTGCAGGGATCTTAATAGTCAGTTTTTTGTCCCTATCCTCGCCCTCCATTCGTTCTTGGGGGCCCTTGAGGACGAACAAATTTTTCATCTGCGCTGCAAATTCACGTCCTGTTTCTGGTCGACCAGTTTCCGTGCCAAGTGTAACTGCCGCAGCTTCCATGCTAGTGCATACCGGCATACTAATATCATGCTTTAGCAACACATCATTATTAATCACATCATGATATGTGTATTCTGATCTCGTGTGAACTGTCCCCGGCGCGTCATTCGAATACAACCTTGATAACGCGTCTGCCAACACATTATCAACACCAGGTGCATACTGCACCTCAAAGTTAAATTCACTAATTTTTTCCATCCATCTGGCTTGTCGTCCAGATAGATCTTTCTGTTTTATTAAATGAATAAGACCCTTATGGTCCGTTATCCAGATAAACTTAGCTCCTTGCAAAATATCTCTGTGTTGTAACATAGTCTCAATTCCTGCTAACATTTCAATTTCATGCACAGGATAATTCTGTTGAGCCGAATTTAATTTCGCCAAATAAAATGCCGCAACGCGAGCAGATTTCCAATCAGAACCTTGGGTGATCACTCCGGCAACACCCGTTGCACTGCCATCAGTGATCAAAAAAATTGATTCCGCTCCTGGTCCATATTGGATTGGAACTCGCTTTGATTCTCGTCCCCTGCTCATGATTCGTTTCACATCCTGAAACACTCTCTGGTGTGTATATTCCCACCTAAATGGTACAGTGTCCCCTGTTAATCTATGTAACACAGCCATAGGAATCCGCACCTTAGCCAGATCATCAGCCAAATAGCCGACGGTGCCTAAAAATCCTCGTAACAAGTCTCGATTCGTTGGCGTCTTCCACACCAATACCGAATCTACTTTCTCTGGATCCATTCTGATCCCATTGTTTCCTACCATTCGCCCAAGTAATTTTAGTTCCGCCTCGAAGAAATGTAATTTCTTCAGACTAAGGTACAGTTTCTCGCATCACAATATATCAATCACTAATTTCACATGTTCTATGTGCTCTGCGAATGTATTTGAATATACTATGATGTCATCTAGGTAAACGTCAAGAATACGACCAATATACACCAAAAATACATGATTCATTAGTGCTTGGTAAGTGGCAGGCGCATTACAGTCACCCATCTGTACAACCAGACTAACCATGTTGCCATCCGGCATTGTTACAGCTGAACGTTCAACATGCTCGGCAACTATTCGAATTTGTTCATACGCATTCTTCAAGTCTAATAAAGATCGATACTTTGCGCTCGCTACGCGCCAAAGAACGCCATCAATATCTGGCAACGGCAACGACATCTTTACAGTGTTGGCATTTCGAGCCCGTAAGTCTACTACAGTCCGTAGTTCTGGCACATTCCCAATTTTCTTTCCAGGCTTTGCTATAAACATCATTGGGACCGTATTCCTGGCACTCGAAATTTTCCAACGTCCTGACTTAAGGTATGCATTTTTCTTCTCAGCCCATTGTTGACAGAAGATTTCTGGGCACCGAGACGGTCGCCACGGATATATTTTATTTTCATCAATCAGGGGGATTTCATGGTTTATTGCACGAAATGGAGGTAAGTCAGTCTCATCTAATTCTTTGCAAATATCGTGTGCATACTCAATGAGCTCAGCTCTAGCTTGATCCAAATTTTCCTCAAGTAGTTCTACTGCTCGTGACACAATCTTCATCACATTGTCTCCTTTTATTGGAAGCGGTTCATCTGATCCAACTATCACACATGCGGGATTTAAACCCATCGTTATTCGGTGTTGAAATAGCCACAGTGTTCCGAGGATCAAGTCGTAATTCGACAAATTCGCTACATCAAAGTAACATTTTCCTCGGATTCGCTGGTAGCATAATTCAGCTTGAATGCCCCAGTTTACTTTCGAATGCGAACCCTGAACTGCCAATTGCAGAGCTAACAGTTTTACTAACTCAACTTTTGTCAGTTTCAATTGATCTGCCAATGAAGTGGACATGAAGTCTCCTAAGGATCCGGAATCTAATAATGCACGCACCAGTTGCCCATTTATCTGGACAACTACGACTATTGGCTTCAGCACTACACGTGTGAAGTCTTTGGGTATTGACACATTTTGTTGAAGGGCAGCAATAGTCTCACGTGGAATTTGTACACCGGCCAGGGAGAGCACTGACCATTTCAGGCATGTTTTCGAAGTTTGTATTTGACTTAACCATGAACTTACATGATTACATATCTTGTCGTAATGTTTAGTTCTTCGCCCTCCAGCTCGTATGTTCATTGATTTGTTACTATCAGTAGATGTGATCATATCTTCTTCTTCAAACATACATGGTAGCCCATCGCTTCGATCTGAGTTTTCTGCCTCTTCAGATTTTGTTTCATTTACTGATGGATAAACTAACTGTCGCTTTATTGCATCTAGATACCAATTTATTAGATCAAACTCAAAATCGAGCACACACTCGCATTCAAGCCAAGCTGTGAACATTAACGACTGGTCCCAAATATGGAAAAGGTCTTTTTCTGCTGATATTATCCATCGTTCGTTTATAGGTAAGTCATCCTCTGGCGATGGGTATAATTGCTTACTGTCTTGCAAAGTATGCAAGATTCCCCAGTCTAGGACTTTGCCCATCATCGGACTTTCTACCCACTGATTATCATTGGCCAATACAATTTCCATAGCTTTAGCGTGATGTTCTGTGTACCACTTTGGTAAGTTGAAGTCTGCTTCGAATAATAGTCGCGTCTCCATGAATTCATCTTCACAGACTTCCTGGTCCATTATGATATGTTTCCCGCCTTCTATTTGATAAACAAGGAATCATTTTTCATTCATGGGTAGGGCTTCAGTCTCGAGATCTCCAGGAAATGGACACATCATCTCCAATACAACCATAGCGCGTTTTGCTGCAAAGTCTCCAATACGGAATTTCGATTGCTCATTATTGATATCAGTTTCTTTGGACATACATGGTTCAACTATCTGGACACTCATGCTCCCAACATGGAGCTCCTCAATTGTTGCCATCGTCTCAGCTAGTTCTCGAAGACTATCAACATTTTGAATTTCGATATTATACGAAGTTACTCCGGGGGGTTTACTCCCCTTCGCCGTTATTGTCTTGCCATCTGGACAATCACGCACCATGTGTCCCGGCTCTTTACACCGGAAGCACTTGCCAGCTGCCCGTAGTTCCTCTTTTTCTTTATCAGAGAGTTGAGGCGGTGAGTCATTTGATTTTCCTCCAGATCGATGCTTATTTTTATTTTCCCAACGATCAGGAACATTACTAGTTTTTCAATCATTTCGTTGGAAATTTCGTCAATCATTTCCTTGATCATAGCCTTCCAAAGGCTTCGATCGATTACCTCGGTTTCGGTTGAAATTTCTATTGCCTGCCAAGGACTGTTGTCGGTTCGATCGAGTCTCACGTCCTTCACCGCCGACGTGTTCTGAGACTTCTATAATTTGAGCTGCATCTTTTACTTCGGCCCAGCTGGAAGTTTCAGGATTGTAACAGTCGCACCATAATGCGCGTTGAATAGATTGTCGTAAGCCATGCCAAAATGTGGACACCTTTTCTCGTTCATCTATTAACCTGATCATATTACAGATTTCTTCAATTTCATAACTATACTCAGATACCGACTTCCCATTTTGAAATGCCTTTTGGAGCCGTTCATGCTGCCGTTCATGATAATCAATAGGGAAGCAATAGTTAAACATGGCCTTAAAGAAATCCTCAAGATTCCAGTTGTACGCCCCTTTAGTTACGATTTTTTGGGTATAGAAATCATAAGCTTTATCTTTTAGATGATAAGATAGCATGAACATGCAACGCCGACGCGACACTTTGCCCACCATCACATAGTCGGTTCCTTCTGTCATGAACCGGTGAAAACTACATGCATCTGCAGTGCCATCGTAATCTTTAGGGGTTTCAGTTTGATCTTAGACTGTTCCACACTCAAACTTCTGCTGCGCTTTCTTGAGTGCTTCCCTTTTTTCGTGTGTGACTTTTGGCGGCTTCGTCTCTTGGATCCGCGTTGCCTTGTAGACTCCTCCGATCCAGTTTTGGATTCACTCGAGCTTGACGAGCTTGAACTTGAACTAGAAGGATCACTTGGCAGACCAGGTGCGTCTTGCGTTGCTGATCTTTCTCTCACTTCTTCTAACGCCCTTCCCAGATAACTATTAGTTGTAATCTGGTTCACAGGCTTGTTGATAGGATTGAGTGTTGCCTTGGGCCCCACTTTTTCTCTTACCATGTCAGTAACATGTTCAGCCATTGTCTCGGACATCTGGGTAAGTTTCGAGCTAGCTCTAACCTTATCATTTTTAACGGGCTCTTCCTCACTTTCAGAGTTTTCACTCTGCGCACCGTTTCTCTGTGTGCGCCGTTCCTTATGGTTCTTAAATGAATGTTTTGCTTGTTCTTTATCAAGTGCATTCTGTTTTGCTGCAGCTTTATCTCTTTCTAAAACTTCTTTTGCAATTTTGTAGGACGCGAAAGCAGCTTCTTGCGCGTCAGCCTCCATTTCTTCAGGAGCCAAGTTGACGGCACCCCAATTCCTGGGGTCCACCCCTTTACCTTTTGACGGCTCTTCTCCCTTCGAAGACACCTCGCTTTCTGAGGAGCTGTCCGTCTCCGGCTTCTTATTGACTGTCTTATAGCGATTCTGGATCCGATTTCTCTCATCGGATGTCAGTCGCTGCTCAGCCTCAGTTATTACAGGGTCTTGTTTTGAGGTAAGTTTTTTATTCTCTGCACTAGGTACTGGCGCAATATTTATGGTACTATTCCTAGACTTCTTTTTTCGACTTTTAGACATGACAGTCCATGGTCTGTCATCATTATTGTCACCCGAAGACTCGAGCGAAGATAATTTAGACCCTTCTTCCTCTGCAGCGGAAGGTTCGGGCTGGGCACGCATGCCCCTCGAGACTTCATCATCTTGGATTTCTCGCTGATTCGCAGCGGTCACGCCAGTACGAGCGACTTCACGATAAGTGCGTCAGTTCGTGTCTGCGACTCAGGTGTACATCTCCGAGTCGCTAAGGGAACAATCTCCCAAGTTAGTTTTCACGGGGCTAATAACTGGGGACTCACCGCCAGTCGTAGCTGTTGACCTAGCAGCCCGAGTGCGGCTGCGTAAACTGTAGTCAGAGATTACTTTTGTCGACATAGTTGTTTGTTGAATAAAATTTGAACACAGGATTTTTACGAGCACAAATTGTCGCCTAGCACAGATAGACCCGGTTGATCAGACCAAGACACCAGATGCAGGATGAGAAGTTAAGCAAGTAGGATTTTTGTAAGAGGGATTGGTTCTGTCAAAAATATTTGATGCTAGCATGATACAGTATCGTCACACGGGGTAGAACTTAGTTCGAATAGACAGGTGAAATCTCTCGAATAGCTCTGAAAAATATAACTACGATACACGCCCGTATTTATACTACTAGCGGGTAATTTTCGGGAATAGGAGTACGGAACGGATAAGATAAAATACAAATTGACTCAATAGAAAGATAAGTCCTTGATCGCGAGGTTTTAGATACATGATGTCACGTTTTCTCTGCACAGAAACTGCTGCAATGTGACTTCGAGCTCTCGATTTACAGCACCTTCTTCGTCGACTGTCGACATCTTGGACCCATTTATCATCAACCAAAAAAGTCACCAATCGGTTGATTTTAGCATCCTGGTCTACTGTCTCCACAAGTGGAAGAGTCTGAGGGAGCCTGGAGGTATAGCCTGAATTTGCCTGAGCTCATCGGATACATGGGGGGTAACAAATCATGATGCGATGAAATTTCAAAGCAGTCTATCAAAACAAAATACAAATGTCACAGCTCAATTGAGGACTTTTCAACATTCAAGTTCGCAGTCATAGTAGATACATCATGATCAGTTTCACATTGGCATTCCTAGCAAATTTGCCCTAATTCGCACCCATATATTGGACCTATAAAGTAGTCAGCAAATTAGCTGCAAATTAGCCAGGCTAATTTGCAGCTGCAATTTTCAAACGTCTGTTTCCCGCCACACTAGGATGCGATGACTTGCACCGCACAAAACCTCGAATTGTAATTTGATATGACCAAAACCGTGACGCGGAGCACTGGCAAAGAAAAAGTTTGGTTTGAACTTCTATCTCTCTGCCTGGGAGTCGAACCCAGCTTTCGCGCGACGAGTTATTACAGTAATCTACAATGACAGGCGCGTGTACTAAACCGATATACTAGCAGAGATTGTAGAGTCCAGCAAGGGATGCAGTGATATCGACATGGACTCCGAGTTTTGTCAAGTTCAAAGCTCGTTTACACAAGTCCAATAGCGAGCGGTACGCTGTGGCGACACTTACGCACCCCCTGCACCGCGTGCACGTGAGGCTCACGCTTGAGCCCCCACGGCGGCGCCGCGCGCCCGTGAAATCGCATTGAGCTCCTATTCCATCGCCTGGAATGGCTCATCACCCCTATACCTGGAGAGTAGTGCGAGCCGTGGAATCTTTTCCTGTCTTAGATTTCCTCTGACTCTCACTCTCTCCCAGGTAAAGTTTTCTTTGCTCCTGAGTTTTGTCTCTGACTCTCACTCTCTCCCAGTTCGTTACATACAAAACTCGCTTGTATTTTTGATCTTTATAGTTAAACATCGCTACTCTCATGACCGGGGATGAGCACGCCTCCTATTTCAGTCAGTTCGTCGCCCCAATGGGGGACCAAGCTACCACCGGAAACGCCGGAGTCGTCGCGAGTACTACCGGAGATAATGAATCGAACAACCATTCTTCTCAGACCATCGATACTGCCAGTGGAACCACTCCAGACCACGGGAATAGAAGAAACATCGTTATCATCCAGCCCGAAGGGCAGATCACTGCTGGAGCGCCTCAGCAACCGGCGAGAGCTCCCCGTGCGCACAGACCAGACGATGCCAACACATCACGAGCAAAAGCTGTCACTACTGGCACGGCTCAGCAACCCAATAGGACACTGCACACCCATACAGAGAGGGAACGCAGGCATGAATCAGACACACGAAACGATGATCCAGAGGAAGACCCTTTCAGAGCAGCCGTCGTATCGCGGTTGGACGACCTCGTCGACAACTTCAGGAAAGATAACGCGTCGCGGATGGAAACCTTATATCAAATCCTTTCAACGTTGCTCGACGCAGGACTTGACGAAGAGGACAGACGTGCGAGACTCGAAGAGTACACCCTTTTCGTTGACATCATCGCCTCGAAGCACAAGGATGCGGAGCGACGAGGAGTGGAAATGGGAGACGGACGCGAACGAGTGGGAGATGGAGAGGCGACCGTCAGACGAGATGAGCGAGGAGAGAGAGCAGTTCAAAGAGCATCACGAGAGGAAGAGGCGGAGCATCTCTTGCGACACATCCGAAAAGAGCTTCTCCACAAGAGGCGTCGAAGTCATTCCTCTGGTTCGAGCACCGACAGCGACACTTCCTCCGGGAGACGAGACGGCGAATCTAATAAGAAGAAGCGCGTTTATCAATCCCAACTACCTTGGTACACCGCAGAGATCACCGCAAATGCCAGAGAGATCGACGAGAATCCAAGGAAGACGCGGGAGACTCTCGCCGTATTCCAGAAGGACCTCAACTTTGCTGAACGAGAAATCCGAAGAGCATCGACTGCACCACAAGGATTTCCCGACTCCGAGTGGAAACACATCTTCAAGGGAGAAGCAGTCAACCTCGATGTCATCTTCAGCAACCTGCACCACATTGCCCCTCCTAAAGAGAATGTGGGACGCATCGGAGGAACAGAGATTTCTCTTGGAAAGACAGATCCAGTTAGAAAGGTCCAAACGAGCGGGGACTGGACTGTTGCGTGGCACGTCGCGACCAAAGCGATCATATTCGCTTTCCCTCACCGAAGCGAAGAGCTCCGCGAATGGGGCGACTACATGGCATCTGAATTCTCCGCCAAACAGCTTGGAGCCCATCACAAGCTCATTGCATTTGACAAAGCAGTCAGAGCGATGGTTGGGGGGGGACAATCTATCCTCCTCACCGACCGGGAACGTTTCACCTACTTGTATTCGGCCTATCTCCTCCCCGATGGAATCCAAGGAAACTTGGGATCACGGCTCACTAACGGGGATCACACCAGAGGACGAACCACCGAGGCGTGCAGGCGGTTTAATACCGCTGAAGGATGTCGCCGAACAGCTAGCTCATGCAGATACAGACACACATGCCTCAAGTGCAAGCAGTCGGGACACGGACAGAATAGCTGCACTCAGTCGAATTGATGCAGCGTATGGCATGCGTCCGAAGTATCTAAGATACAATCTATGGAGCAGTGAGGAGGACGCAAACTTTGGGAACACAGCTGCACCACCCTGCCTCGCAGACTGGACTGAGACGGCAAAACCACTTCCGTCGGTTCCCATGAAAGAACTAGCCAATATACATGCAATGAGCACTATCAGAGATTACCCACACCTTTTCAGCATCGTCACTCCCATCAATGTGGATCGTTTCGAAGAGTTGCTCGAGACGCACCCGAATCGCCCGTTCGTCGAGTCGGTCTGCAGAGGACTCCGGGAAGGTTTCTGGCCCTGGGCTGACACCCACTACGAAACGTATCCAATCATTGTCGACGAGGCACTAGGAATGCCAAAAAAGCCGGAGGAAATAGATTTTCTACGAAAGCAAAGAGACCATGAACGCACAAAGGGGAGATTCTCTGGATCTTTCGGTCGAGATCTCCTCCCAGGCATGCACGCGTCTCCCATGCACGTGGTCCCAAAACCACATACAGACAAGTTACGAATGGTGATAAACCAGAGTGCAGGTCAGTACTCACCAAACTCAATGATCAAACGTGAAGACATCAGAGGCTTCCCCTTGGACAACATGAGGCACCTGGGCGAAGGTCTACTGGCACGACACCGCGCCAAGCCCGAACAGCCTTTTGTACTGTACAAATCTGACGTTGCAGAGGCCTACCGGCTATTACCAATGCACCCTCTGTGGCAGATCAAGCAAGTCATCACGATCGATGGCGAACGAGACTTGGATAGAAACAACTGTTTCGGTGGACGCGGTTCAGCAGGAATATATATTTCTTTTGACGGACTTGTGACTTGGATCGCAAAAAATGTCCGTGTCATTCCCGACATCTGGACTTACATGGACGACTCCTTTGGGATTGACGAAGAGGGAAATGTTGTCTGGTACGATCACTACCAGAAATATCTTCCACGAAACCAAGCCAAGCTTCTGTCCCTTTGGGACGACTTGGGGATTCCTCACGAGCGGCACAAACAACTG